>JBBPPC010000104.1:0-43004 GCA_038091775.1 Leccinum olivaceopallidum | reverse complement strand
CTGGAGAGCCAATTAAACATGGCCTGAAACGTCTCCGTGACTACTTTGTGTCAAGCGACAAGCCGAAGGAGATCATCACCCACAAGATTTTCATTCAAATACTTCAGAAGATGCGTGATGCCATCCCTGTTGGCGAGGATTGTCCGACAGAAAAAGACATTGAACGCGGTTATCGACTCTACGGAAGGCTTGGCCATTCGGGTAGGGACTTCGACGTACCGGTGATGCAAGAAACGTGCGCTTCGCTTACCTCTCAGTCCTTGGCTACCTCGAAAACCAGTGTCAGCCAAGTGAAGAGTAGCAGGCCAACGACCGAAGAACCTGAAGACATCGCTCCAAGCACAAGTCGCTGCTCGTTTGGCCATGCAAAGCGCCGACGTACACAGACTGATATTGACGACGTCCGTTCGACGTCTAAACGGCGTGTTGCATGCGAGAGAGGGACGCAAACGTGAAGAAATGCCTGGAGAACTGCTTTTATGCCGTCGCTATCCATACCTGTTTTGTCGTATGTTTATTTTTCATGAGCGATTCTGCGCAAACGCTGTTTCACCTTGCTTGCAAGGTTCTATCACGTACCCATGAATCACCAACATATGACTGTTCATGTGAATGACGCGTTTGATAATCGGCAGATTGGTCATGCGAAGATGCTGCGAGCTGGATGGGGAGCCGAGAAGCTCCGAAGGGGTGTTCTTCTCGCTTGAATCGCTTCGCGGCCGTTGAGAAACGGTCTCGCAACATTAGAGAACGGCCTTGAATAATATCGTTCAAGTCAGCTCCTGTCTCAGATCATCTCGATCCAATCAAGTTTATACTTCGCAATTCCGGTATGTGTTGCTCATATTTGGCTACTCGCTCTGATCTTTCCAGCACTAAGGACAATTAGCTGTTACTATGACTTGAACTAATCAAGGTAAATTATTGCCGACAAAGTGCGGCCGTTCATCTAGTTCAATGACGGTGCTGTGCAACTTGCATTCCACCAACATGCCCCATTCCACCTAGTATTGCACTCAACTGCATTCCCATGACCCCAACCCACTTCTGCCGTCTCACCCATCTCGTCATATTTAGACCGCCAACTTCCTGCCCACAGCTTCTCTACTTCAGGAACTGTGCTACAAACGACACTTTGCTATCTCGAAGCCATACGCTCAAAGGTTTCGGATCTTGTCCGAGAAGAGAAACAAGCCTTTTTGTCTTCCTTTCCCTCGGGATCCGACGATGATCGGATATTTCAAGGTGAGGTCTGCCTCAAATATGATACCGACCTTGGCAGATCAACTCTCTACTGACGCATCGTTTTGCAGCAATTTGCTCCGCCTCGCAAATTAAGAATATCTTTTCTTTTTCCTCTCCCTCCCATTCCGTCCCCGCTACTCTGTCATCGTCGCACCTTTCTCTTTCTTGCTTCACTGATCTTGGCATCAAAATTCATGCAAGACCGCTGCTATTCTAATTGGGCATGGGCCAAACTCCGAGTCTCTGGTCTGCCACCACGTGAGATTGGCCGAGCGCACTGAGAGAAGCCCTCGAGTCACGAGTGGCGTCTTTGGGTCAGTAAATTAGTAAATTGCTTGCAACGCAACCCGCCTTAGGGGCAAGAGAAATGTCAACTTCGGTAGTCATTGTTGAGGTATACTAGCATGTTTTGTTTGCATCAGACGAAATCTGATCTATGCCACTGGCATCATGATGTTTATTATTTGAAAACCGTTTAAGACCTATAGTCTGTAACTTTGGCTTTTCCGGAAGGTATATCAATAAAGACTCAAGTCGGGAGTCGTCAGTAGCTGGTCCGAGTCAAAGTCAAAGAATTCCTCTACTTGAAACTCGTTATAAATACCCAGTGGTTCCGAGTCACCTTGTGTTGTACCCAAAGGAGAAGTGCTGGTGTGATTGACAAAGAATTGTTGGCTCGGAGGCTGTGAAGCCAGACGACACACGTTCAAGTTGACAGGGATGACTCGGGAGCAGCGAACAAGGTGGTGGTGGTTTGTACACCATGACTTCCAGTGGTGTGCCAGTGGCAATCCGAGCCACTCTGATTACGATGATTGCCGTCGCCATTGTCTTCATCGTCACCGTCTTCGTCTTCCGATGGGACAGTTGAATTGCTCCGAATCCTGTGCGATGCAGTCCGTGCCCTTTTCCGAGCTCCCGTAGCTTCAAGTTCTGCGTCTACGAGCTTCGTTTAGTACCACGGGTCAGAGCTGGTTTTGCGTAAGTTGCTGTAGCTTTTGGTCATCTTTTTGGAGGTGCAGTTCCGCGTGGACATTTGCATTCGAATTCTTGTTTAACCTCCTCTAGGTGGATCAAAAACGATGAAACGCCCAACATCCCGATTCCCATGCTACGACCGAAAGGAGAAGTTTGAGTTCGGTGTACTCACATCGTTTGTGTACTCTATCGAGGGCTCTGGTACGACGCCAACTTGCAGTAGCATCTTCTCTCTCTTACCTACTAGGTTATCGTTGCAACGACGTGCCCAGAGACGATGACCATCGTCGTCCATCCCGAGGATGATCGTTACAACTTAAAGGTGCGATCCCTCACGTGCGTATTCACCTTCCGTCTGGCTTTAACTCGCGCGCTAGCACCTCCACAAAAAGTAGGTGGAGGTTGTCGTCATCTCCATCTTCTTAAATACCTGCTGGGCGTGGCTCGGTGGTCAGTGGTCGGTGGTTGGTGGTTGGTGGTTGGTGGTCGGTGGTCGGTGGTCGGTGGTGGTGTATCTCCAGATGTAGGTACATGTGTCACTTTCCTCGCTGGGGGTCGTTACTTGAAAATTTCAGGGTCTGGTAGATCTAGCCGCCGAGGTGGCCAAGTAAACCCTCTGAGAAGCTATACGAGGTGATTTCGCAGCTGGATCATCAGACGACAATTCCTGAAGCCGTTCAGTTCAGGAACGAGGAGGTGAGATTCACCAAGTGCCAAACACGTTTAACGGTTTTGAAGCTGCTTTTTTGTTGGTGCGTAGCAAAGGACAGTGCAGGTGGAGCTTTCGGCGTCGCGAGAGGCGAGGGACATGTTTGCTAGGTTTCAATAGAGTCATTCGTGTTATAATGGTAACGAATACTCTTGAATCTACGTACGGGCCTGCCCGATGATTCGCAAAGGTCAGACGAGGCAGCCGTTCCATGATTCTGCGGACGAACTTGGGGGGTTGTTGGATTTCTTTGGTCGACGAGGCCATTGGTCTCATGCTCGCACTCACTAGCATGCGATGCGATGCGACACAAAGCCTTGGGAGAGTACGCTGGCGCTATGGCCTACGATACACATTAAGGACGTCACCTAATAAGATAATGGCATCTATCCAACAAACGAGCACTTCATACTTCAAGTTGATGCGACTCGACGCTCAACACAAGTCCCAGAATCCCCAGGGTAAAATTCCCTCGTCTTCCCCTTTCTGAAAAGGCAGGCTTCCGAGTCGCGTTCCAACTGAATGCGGCAACGTGCTGAGAAGAACATGTCAAATCGCACGTTCGGCGGACCATGTGAACAAGTTTACGTTTAGGCTTTCAACACACCTCGGATTCGCTAAGCTTCTCATACGGGCAAGACGCCGGCTCGTTTTCGGCCATCAGGTTGCTTGGACTCCCGCGAACCAAGGTCACCGTAGTTCTTGAGCTCAGGGCTGACAGGGATGGGGTCGTACTTGGCAAGCAAGGCCCGAACCTTCGACAGTGCTCCGGCGCGCTTAGCATCACTGCTGAACAGAATGTCGAAGATCCACTTGGGTTGGAAGGCGATCGTAACCCCGGGTGCGTAGCGCGAACGACGAACTTGGTACGTAGGCGTCTGGATCACCGTGAAGAATGCCTCCCCACCGAAGCAGAGGCACCATTTATCGGCGTCGATGTCACGGGGCACATCGTTAAGCCACGGCGTCGTGTCAAGCTTGGCTATGCCGTTGAGCAGCTCCCAGAGCAATCCGTTGTACTCTTCGATCGTCCTCTGATGCGGCACCTTCTTCGCTAATAAGGCCAACTTGAAGGATGTGTTCGGACCAAGGCCTCGCGCCTGTGGCATGTACGCCGTCAGCGCAGTGGCCAGAGACCGAATGTGGCGGGGATCGGAGAGGTCGTCTGAATCGATGAACAAGTACAACTGATCGTCCGTCTTTGCATGGAAATACGAGGTCTTCGTCGGGAAGCACACTTTTGAAATCATCGTATGCCTCACGCTGCCAAGTGCCTTCGGAGAAGGCTTCCATAACTCGTGCCCTGCACAACAGCTTGAATGCCTGCATCCAAAGATAAAATATTCATTCGCCTACCTCGTCAAGGGTTTTCCGCTATAGTTTGCGGTCTCTCCTTCGGAAACTGCGCGTATGGCCCGCTGTAAGATAAGAATTTAACTTTGAAGGAAGCCAGGGGAGTATACTGACGGTACCGGAACTGAGTATATCACCTGATTTTTTGAGAAAACTGGGGAGCATTCCAGAAGCCGCATTGGCAAAGAGGGTGAGGATAACCCCACCGAGAATTGAGGAAGCCAAGGGGTAGGTATTAAACATGTGGAAGAGAGAGCATTGTTAGTGCTGATTCGACTGCAATAGCACGCCTTTTAAACCTGAGGCTCTGTGCAGAGCCTGCATACTTCCTGTGGTACGCAACGCATTCCTCCTTGGGATTGTACAGCATTTTCTTGGCCAAATTGCTTCTCCGCGCGCCCATGCCCGCTTGCAAGTCAGATGGCCGACAAGGACGCCGCCCTGACAATAACGCGATCTGTAGCCAGAAACATGGGAATGTAATCTAAAGCTTATATGTCGTTTGTTGACCGCGATGACGGTGACGAAGGCATACCAGAGCGTAGCGGGGGAAAGTCGGGTGGAGGAGGGGGCACGCGACACATTTGCCTCCTTCGACGATCCTTTCGAGGCCCTCCATCGTTGTTGCCCATTTACTTTAACCTTTGGCGCCCATGCCATGTCGCGCCGGGGCCCGATGGCCCGCCCTCTCAGTCCGCGACACGACACATGGCGAAACCCCAAAGGCGTGAGGGGTAATTAAGAGCAGGTAGCGCATCTGCGATCCCGGACAACTTGACACTTGATGTGGCGAGTCTCAGATGATGGATCTCGACGGGGCGTCCCCACCAACACCACCCATTTGCCTCCAACCCCCATCCCCCGCGGACGCAGGCGCACTGTGGGACGGAACGTGGCCACGAGGGACGTCGAATCTTGGCCTTGCAGCGCCCGTTGTGACTGTGACACTCGGTTTGGCGATGACGTGGCAACTGGCGTCAGTGATTGCGTGAGACGGTGGACGGGTGCGGAAGCGACGACACACGGTGTGGAACGTGCAGTCGTGTGTGTGGCACATACAAAGGACTGGATTCATAGAAATGGGGTGGCACCCATATCTCTCGGACTTGCGGAGATGTGGCAGACGCGGCTAGATATGGTGGGTACGCACACGCGTGTCTTCTTGAAAGTTGATTACATTGTGCAGGGACGACGGGGGTGTACGGGTGTGGTTCATCAGGCAAGATTTGGGGAGGAGGACAGGGATGATGATGCATCAGGAAACCAATGAGAGTTTGATCAACTCTTATATAACATTTGCATGGTTCTCAAGTACATTCAAAGTTATAATTCTGATATTCTGTTTGGTCATGCTAGATACTTCATGTGGAGGTTGACAAGCATGATAATTTATTTCAAGTTATGGGGGATGTTTATCTGTTCTCTCATAATTTCTTCTTTGACCAACATAGCTGATCCTTTGAAATAGTGGTAGACATTCTCAAATTTCACTTACTGCTCAATATGACAAATTTTAACATTAGAATATATATGATCAAATTGTTCTTTCTTGTAGAGTGGATGATATTGATTCATTATGATATAATTCATCATCCATTTCAGAATGATTTCTAGGTATCATAAATAATACTGTATGTTTTCATGATCATAATAATACACATGGTTTCTGTTCTCTATTTCAGATCTACACTACCATAAAGAAAACTGTGTTCATGTCTATATCATAGACAATGTAGTTCATAACATCAATCATGGTATATATCATCAATCACGTCTACTATTGATACACCTGATCATGCATTTCTATCTTCTAATTTGAGATCTACACTACCATAAAGAAAACTGTGTTCATGTCTATATCATAGATAATGTAGTTCATAACATCAATCATGGTATATACCATCATTCATGTCTACTGTTGATACACTTGATCATGCATTTCTATCTTCTAATTTGAGATCTACACTGTCATAAAGAAAACTGTGTTCATGTCTATATCATAGACAATGTAGTTCATAACATCAATCATGGTATATATCATCATTCATGTCTACTATTGATACACTTGATCATGCATTTCTATCTTCTAATTTGAGATCTACACTACCATAAAGAAAACTGTGTTCATGTCTATATCATAGACAATGTAGTTCATAACATCATTCATGGTATATATCATCATTCATGTCTACTGTTGATACACTTGATCATGCATTTCTATCTTCTAATTTGAGATCTACACTGTCATAAAGAACACTGTGTTCTTTTCTATACCATAGATGCAGTAGTTCATAACATTCATCATGATATATATTATATATCAGATCTCCACAGTCCTAATGGTATATATCATCATTCATGTTCACTATTGATATACTTGATCATACATTTCTATCTTCTAATTTGAGATCTACACTGGCATATAGTATTATCATCCACATCTATTATATAGAGGTTGAAGTCATTGATCATATATTCCTACCCTCACAGTCAGACCTACACTTTTTCATAGGGACACCTATAATCATTTTCATATTGATATATCTGATCACATTTACTTTGATGATCAAACATCCGATCTATATATTCAACCATCCTTGCATTCTTCCCAGTAATGCAAAGCAGAAATATTGAAGGATTCTCAGCCCGCCAACATTATTCTGGCATTACATCACATGATATATCCAGTAAATTACCAAATGACAAACGCGACTAGGTGACATTGCTAAGAGGCAAGAACGTAACAAGCATTAATCAGCACATTCCAATTAAGTCCCTGCCACGTTCCTCTCATTGAGCTCAGCACGCTTCTGGCGGATCCTCGCAAGGGCGCTGTTCTTAGATGGCAAACGTTCAACCTCTGAGTATAGGGGGAATATTTGCCTACTCTCTTGAATTAGACGATGATAAATTCATTAAGGGATGAAGCTTACCTATTCCACCACACCATCAACTGGTCGACTTCATCCTTTTCCTCCGGGTCATCAAGCAGCTCCAGGATAGTGGTGTAGAAGCGCTCAGAATCTGTGACTAAGTCAGTGCGAGAGAATACTTGCGCCGAAGTTAACGCAAAGCGAGCCTAAAAGAGGTTGAGTTTATTCAGACATTGTCTTAATTGCCTCACCTGTGTTGCAACGTATGCCAGCGAGGCCTTCGTGACCGAGCGCATCCCGTGGATGCGGGCATTTCCGGAGCGCGTGGCCTTCGGTTCCTGATCCACCGAACTGGGTGACGTGAAAACATGTTTGAATGCCTTTATTAAATAATTGGTCAACTTCAGTTAGACATTGCAATATCCGCATCGTTAGTACGTACCGCCACAAGGAGGCCACTGCGGAGCAACCCATTCCATGGGTCGTCAGAATCATACATATAGTTGGCGTACAAAAAAATCGGCCATTGGTCTCCTATGACTTGCAGTTCGCCATTTTCCAGTTTCGTACGAGTCCTGTCCACAACCATACCAAGCAACTCAATGAAACAACAGGATAATTTTTAAAAGATAACTCACTCGTGATTATTCCAATCAAGACCCGCCGGGCAGATCAAAGCTCCAGTACGGTCGTGATTGAAGCCACGCCCAGACTTCACGTTACGAGGAATGTGAGGAATAAGCAATTCTATAACATTTTAGCAAATAGATTAGGGTTCAGGCTACCTTCAGGCTACCTTTATCAGCCGCATCTTGCGCACTTCAATAGTTCAATGATTTGCGCACACATATCCAACAATCAAGTACACATCTCATATCAAACTACTTCATACAGCTTTACCTATCAAAAATGCCATTTCTGCACAAATCACATAGTCATTGATTTGCGCAGAATATGACAAATATATCATATATAGTTGTATACATGGTGATTAACTAAGAACATCTACAAAACCATCAATCATCCGTTAAATACTGTCTATGCATACATCATATATAGTTGTATACATGGTGATTAACTAAGAACATCTACAAAATCATCAATCATCCGTTAAATACTGTCTATGCATACATCATATATAGTTGTATACATGGTGATTAACTAAGAACATCTACAAAATCATCAATCATCCGTTAAATACTGTCTATGCATACATCATATATAGTTGTATACATGGTGATTAACTAAGAACATCTACAAAACCATCAATCATACGTTAAATCCTGTCTATGCATTCTAGCGTGATCAGATACAGTGAGTAAAGACTCACAATACATCCCAGCAATCCGACAAACAGATTGAACCATTTATGGCAGTAATGTGGTAATAAACATCATTAGTACAAAAAGGGACATAGTGTCACTGCCACAGACTCCCACAGATCATTTAATCATATTACGGACAGGAACCCGCCCAGACTGACAAGTTCAACTACTCACATTCTTCGCTGTCACATCTTGCATCGTCTTCCACCTTCTTTGCCAGCTTTTCAATGTCAGACAGTGAAGTGGATGCCTTTGCGAATGAGGAGTAAGTCATGTAGCGCATTATGCAGAACTAAACCGAGAACACATTTCTACAGGCTTCCCAATGATGATGGCGAACATGACGAGCCATTCGATGTTACAGCAGTCCCGGAACTTCTCAGTGCCGATGATGCCCCATCTCAGTATGAAGTCCAGCACGCCATGTATGGACATGGAGACGGTCAACCAAGTGACCACTTGACTATGTTCAATTCCCGCCGACCATCCACCATCCGTTTTAACGAATTACAACTATGTCGCCAAAGGAATAGCACCCAACGTGCTATTTCCACACTGTCCGGACGCCATCGATTATTGATTGAAGATGACCATCGAGTGGATCATACTGATCCCAACACGGTCCTCGTCACAGGCCCTCATTTCCTCGACTTTGTCATGTACATTGGGGGTCGCCAAGGATTGGATTCACTTCTACCCAATGTGGAGGTGGACCAAACATGGAGCTTTCAATTAGATTTCTCTATGATCCGACGTCTCTGGCCAAAGGGGAAGAGCTCCACACTCCCATTCGACCCGCATGGAAGACTTATGCATATCGGCAAGGTCCATCAAGAACAGGTCTGGCTCGTCATGGCACCCAAGGAGTGGTTACAAGAGGATCACAATTTCAACGCGACGGGTAACTGGCCGATCCTTCCTGCACAAACGACTGCAATGGACACCCACCACTCGATGATGATAATCATGTTCATTGCAAAGATGTTGGCTGACAGGAGAGTGCAGGACATTCACTGCGATCCTGAATATCCAGGTGCGCTCACTCGCCAGGCCGTGAACGATGCATGTGAACTTTTGTAAGTCTGCGCAATTCGTGGTATCATTGATGTGTGCAACTATGATGTCTGCGCAAATCAATGTGTCAATGATGTGCGCACTATTGACTCACAATTAATTGTAGTGGACGCCCAGGCGAACGAAACAGGAAGATCGAGCTTCGATTATTCGATGCGACCCACCTACATGAGGACTTCTTGCAAGAATGGGATACATGGGTCGAGAATGCACCAAATGCCTGGAAACAAGATGGTTTCCTGACCACGAATACCCCGATCGCCGTCACAATGAGATATGGTCAAAATCAACCAATCTTCTTGCCTGGCCTTGCATCCACTGAGAGACGGAACTTCCACAAGGACAGGCACTATGAGCATATCAAGTCATTCACTTTCTCTCTGGCCACACATGTTGGGTATGGAAAGGTCTCGCTTGATTCTGTTAGAGACAACACTTACCCATATATTCAGATTTATGAAAGTTACCGACTGGTCAGATCGACC
Organism: Leccinum olivaceopallidum; assembly: GCA_038091775.1. NCBI lineage: Eukaryota > Fungi > Basidiomycota > Agaricomycetes > Boletales > Boletaceae > Leccinum > Leccinum olivaceopallidum. The sequence continues at coordinate 32,962 of JBBPPC010000104.1, read as the reverse complement.
CATCCATCAAATTATGGCAGAGAATGCTCAGGCTTATGACAAGCATGACGAGGATGAGTCCCGCATTCTGGTCAATCTTGAAGAACACCCCACATATGACATGTTTGGTGATGAAATACCAGTCTACTCCAAGGGTGGATACAAGATTGCTAGGCGACGTGCTGAGGCTGCTCTCTCTTGTGGCAACCTACTGGATCTGACTACAGTGCACACTCTGTTTGAACGGGATCCCTATGCTCATGCAGCTGCAGCTAATTCCATTAATTTCACTGTTTATCCTCTGGCGTTTACAAGGTCATTCGGCAATGTCCAAGCCGATTCTTTGATGGTCCCATTCGTTCGCCAGGTGGACAAACTCGATGCCACAATACGTGAACATATCAATGCCACTCATGATGAAGATTCTGATGATGAAGATGGCCGGCCAAGAATACCTGTGGCTGGACCCGTTATCCATCCTCTTTGTTCACAGATGTACAACACACTATCACATCGAGTGCGAAATGAGGCAAAGTTCCATGCTGTTCAACTGGGTTTAATAACAAGTGTTTTCTCTGGAACTATGGTCGAACGCGCTGCACAGAAGCATCTATGGTCAACGCGTCTCAGATTGTGTAACCAAGGACTACCCCACCAACAATTCGATCGCAAAGTGTCTGGTGAAGATCAGCCGGAATGCATGAGGTTTGAAAACTCGTACACTGTGGATATATCTCGGTTACCACTCCATCTGCGCAATGGACGGTATGTTTGCGCATTTCAAGTACACAATGATTTGCGCAGATTCTGATGTTTTATAACAGATATATATATGAGCGTATATTGACACCCCTGGCTAAATCCTGGAGCCATCCTGCAGTGGTTTCAGCCATTCAATCCACAAGCATTGTATTCAAAAGCGATGTATGGTCTTTCTCATGTTTCCAACGAATGTTCGCTCAACCACACAATGTATCTCAGTTCATTCCAAGGTTATTTCAAAATGCGACATTCCCAATCACAGCGTTACTGGAGCATATGTGGAAGACATATCTACCTCAACTCAAGATCGGAAATGTGATAGACCCTTGTGTCATTGAGATGGTTGCGATGCTAGAAAGAGCTCTCAATTATGCTCATACTGGCAGTGCAAAGGTTCTTACAAGACAGCTCATGGACAGGGCGTGGTTGTCACTCTCTGTGATCAAGGATGGTTTGCCTTGTATCTCACCGTCGTTCATTTCCAACGGATCCTTGAGTACTGGACTCATCACAATACAAGGGGACAAATGGCCAGTCGAGAATGGTACCTGCAGACCTTTGACAGCATCAAAGAGGACTCAGGAGATCACTTGGGGAGACTCACATTATCATGTATGTTCTATTCTATCTTTGTTCTGCGCAAATCATGTATACCATGATTTGCGCTTAACTAATGTTAATGGCATATATTAACATATTTGTGTTTCCTAGACATATGAGGCTCGTTTTACAATTATGTTGGCAATTGATCACATGCCCGAGGCATGTTATCAGACTATCAGTGATCCTACTTTGCGGATGCTATGCTATATCGCTGAGATCTCACTCAGGCAGTTCTTCAGTGATACCAAGGATCTTGTGAAGGGCGGTGTTATGGATCAGATCTCAGTAGACCTGGATCGTCGCGGAGCTGCAGGCATAGCAGCTAAACAACGACGTGCTGCTCTGAAAAGCTGGCTGGATTCCGATCAACCTTTGTCATTTAATGGAAACACACATCCTCATCTACTCTTGGCAATAATCCCCTTTGAGCGTCCTCAGCTCACCTTAACACCCTCTTATATTGGAAGCAAATCTATTCTGTTTTTCGTCGAGGCCATCATCACACAATGCGAACAGAGGCCTCGTAATCTTCGACCTCCCTTCATTGGCAAAGGTCGCTTCTATCAGGTCGCCTGTATTGCAATTGAAGAAGGTCGCTTGATTGCCTTGAGTTATGGACTTCAACCTGCTGGTTACAAGGATCTGATCAAGGAAGCTTTTCAAATTGCATGCACTACCCTCAAGATCAATCATGTACCTTGGTCGGCAAATCCAGAGGGAGGGCGGGGTGCACCACCAACTCGTGTTGTCTATCACACTTGGCTCAACCTTGGTGCAACGTCTCCTCGATCTACACTTGGTCCGGCTGCTGTGGTTGCAAGGCAACATTCAAGACAAGAAGTGGCACTGCGCACCTCTTTGTCCGTCCAATTGGCTGACCCTCGAGGTGACTGGTCAGCTGTGGATGTCAAATTGGTCGACTTTCACTTGGTCCTTCACAAAACTGTGTTACCAACCGAGTTTGATTTGCCATTGCCCTCAGGATCTGTCCAGGATGGTGATCATTACATCGAAGAGACTTACAATTATGTCCGCGATGCTTATGATCGTCAAAATCCACTTCATCATTTGGCATTGATTGCAGCTATTGCTGCTGCTGCTCTCCTCCCTGATATCTTTCCACCTAAAAAGGTTAATGTTCCACCCTCGTCCAGCTCATTTACCAACTCGGTTCGCAAGATGGATTGGGTCTCAAGGCCGCGTGGTGGTACTACTCTGGGCCATATTTTCATCAAGATGGTTACATATTTCATCATCGCCATGTATGATAAGGACTCCCCTGTCTCCAAGCGTTCTGATAAAAAGGCTTGGTTTAGCAAACATAGTGAGTCTATCTGATTATATCACTTCTTTTCTGATTGTATATCTCTAGCTAGTAAAGGCATCACTATCTTGTTGATGTGTCGCCTTGGTTTAGCCAGAGCAGTAAAACCGAAAGCGTTTAGTGCTGCTCAGTGGAACATCGACATCAGACCTTTGTCTCTGTCTGATATCTCGACGTTGCACTCTGAAGTGGTTCAGTGTTTCATTTCAGGGGGTAAATATGGAGGTATTGATGTTGTCCATCTCATGATGGGGGCCAAGACAGCTCAGAAATTGCTTGAGCACGGTTGTGTTTTGCAACGTTCACTTCCCTCAGCCGTTGTCAATCCTGCTGTTGCTTCAGGTTCAAAACGGAACTACAATGATATGGAGAACAGTTCAGATGTGGAGATTGTCGAGTCACTCTCTGTTCCTAGAAAGGTATCACGTCAGTATTGATGTATATTTCTTAATATATTGTGTGTAATGTGTTATCTGGCGCAATTCCGGTATATATTGATTTGCGCAGATATCGACATAAATATGGAAGAATATATTACCTTCAGCTATCGCCAAAGTCGGGAAGTTGGTGAATGATCACAACATATGTTTCTCTTTATTCAATGAACTACTGAATAATCCTGATGAGTTCAACACTTGTTCGGCTGTGTGTACATTTGTTCTCCACCGGCCCTCTCATCTTCCATATGACATGTGTTGGCCCTGCACCTCCGAATTGCATTTAATTTATATTTAGCAGTAAGTACTGGAAACTCGAGTTCTGGGGATCATGATCTTGACTGTGGTCGTGCTGGTCCTTGTGCCTGTGGCCTGTGGGGAATTGTGGAGTCTCTATTGTATAATCCTGTGCTATAGCAGGTATATATATGAAACTATGACTTTTGAATCCACGTGATCCCTACTTTCAACATGAAGCCTCTGGGCTGGAGGGGGCAGGTTTACCCACCCTTGTCCCCGATTCTGCTACTAGTACTAGTAGCTCCAGTTCAACCACCCCTAGTACTAGGGGACTCGACTGAGCCGATGCTTTTTGATAAAGTCAAATGGGCATACCAAACAAGGGCATGCTTGGTCGCATTGTTTCCCTTGCCGATTAGCATTCATCTTATTGCAGTTTACCACACTGAAAGTCCTTACTCCTTGACAATAGGAGAATCAAATTGTGGTATAGCGCAGTGAAGAGAAAGAAGCACCTTGTTCAAGAACTCCTTGAGGTGCAAAAACTCATCCAAGATGTGGAACTTGAAGCTTCCACATACCTGATGCACAACATCATCGCTCTTTACCACTGGCATCACCAGTATTATGATGTTCAGATCAAAGATAACCCTCAGGCTGAAGGTATCTTCATCGCCACAGTTTCTGGCATCAAATTGTTTCTGAAGAAGGTCACTACTTGAGTGCGTGCATTAGAATATTATCTGCGGAATCGACTTTGACCACGCTTACTAGATATCACAAATGCCAGGAGATAGTTTTCCTTGGTGACTGTGGTCTCCTTTGAAGTAGAACAACATGTAGTCTTGTATTCACTCTGATTACCAGTGTTTCATGAACTTGAACTTGGTGTTATATCATATTGTCTACAAGGTCCATCTCATTTGTAACAAGGTTAGGTCCTGTTGTAAATCACCATCACCGACCAACAGATCGTAGTCCTGAAGCACAGTCCGACCACAGTCCGGCATCACTGACAGTCAGGACTAGAGTCCGGGCATACCCACACTCGGACTAAGGTCAGGTGACCTACCCTCAGCCCTCATCCTCAACATCACTACATTACAAGACGTCACTACATTACAATGACGTCCCCACTATCCATTTCATTATAACTAGACCTGTGGTCATTTAGAATGTATATAGGTAATACCTCATGTAGTCCGCATGTATGTAGAATAGTCCGGTTGTATAAATACTCGAGTCAGTCATAGCTGGTAGACCCAGCTTTGACCTCTTGAGCTTATTGCCAAAGTCCTTAGCATTCCTCTACATCCTTTTCACTTTCAAAGTGTGGTCGTTAGCCCCCTAGTGCTAGTCTGACAGTCCGACTGGACTTTGGTTACATCAGGTCCTAGTTTTGTAGCCATATCAATGTTTTGTCACATCTTGGACACACTCACTGAATTAATGGGACAGTGCCATCTATGCAATACATCGGGAGCTCGTGAGAGAAAAACAATACAAAGCTATTGCATGGCATGACCCAGCATCTCGTTTACATAGTCAAGTATCACCAACTGAACTTGAACACTGTCCACATCTGTCATCGACTTGTCAGCAACTATCTTTGAACCCATCATTTGGAGTGCAATGGAGCTGGGCACATTGTTTCCTCTACATGGTTAATCTGGTTACAAAGTCAATCATCCAGGTCTTCGACATTTTAAAAAAGGACATTGATGCTACACTTGAAAGTGGCAAGTTTGTGAGATTGCTGAGCTGACCTGTGAATTGGAAATGGAAGACATTGATCTGGAGGGGGAGAGAGACAATTAAGGGGGCTGGATGGATGAGATTGAACTCTTGATGCGGGAGGAACGAGCAAGGCTGCAACTTGAAGAAGATTTAGCCCCACTGCTAGCGTTTTAAAGTCCAGTCACATAACTGATAAAAAACCGAAACTTAACCGAACCCTGACCGCTTGTAACCGCTTAAAGAGGTTCAGTTATGCCTAGTTCCAGATAGGTGCAGTTAAGGTTACAAGAAATCTTGAAATTTGCAAAACTGGACAAAAACCGGTCCAAACCGGTCCAAGCCAGTTATGGTGGCTGTGCTATTTATACCCCTATATCCCCTACATTTCCCTGATTTTTCCATATTTTTAGCATATTTTTCCATCAGGATTTGACTTTGATATCAATATATTTAGAATTCATCAACATGGAGGTCGAGATTGCTTATATCTCAGGCGCATCACTACCTATTGGCCTCAAACCTTGGTCAGATGGTCGATAGGGGTGTCTACTACATCCGGTACAGCCACTACTAAGCGTGGGAACCACTTCCTAATGAGTCCAAGATTGAATATTCTGGCTACTTCAAGCATATATTCGAGAAAATTTTAAAATGGCAATATCATATCTTGAGATGCTATGAACCAATTAATGTAAGAAAATTATGGACAGAAAGCTATGAGTGCGTGTGAACTTTCAGATACCACAAAACTAGTTATAACTGGCTAACAGACCAAGGAAAACCGATCATAACTGGTTTTCATTGGTTCAGTCTATATTTTGTCCAAATTAGGAATTTCCATACCCAGTTAAGGTTTTGGTTATGCCCAAATAAGGCAAATAACCGGACCAAACCGGACTTTAAAATGCTACCTGCTGCCAGTGAAACTAGCGCTATCAAAGGTAATTCGGATTTGGAGAGGAAGTGGCATACTACCTGAATGCTGACGATGCTTCTAGATCCACAAGCTAGCCTTCAAAATGATCCACTGCTCCACAACTGTCCTGCTCCTGGCCTGGCATCAGATCATGCAAGACTTGAAAGCAACTGTCACAGTATTACTTGCCACACAAGTGACACAGTCATACAACTAGTGATTAAAAGTACTGTCTAGTCCAGTTTTTTGACCTTCTTGCAAGGCAATCAGACCGAAACTGGTTGCATCGCATTCCAAAATCATCCTAGACCAGACCAAAACCAGTGGCACTGACTCAGGACCAGTCGTAGTAGGTGCAACCGGCAACCACAGTTCAGTTACAACCAGTGTCAATCATTGGTCCAGTCCAGTTGCCAGTCTTTTACCAGTTGCACAACTGGACTTTCATGACATGTTAGAGTATGCATTAACACACTGGGAGGCCATTGATACAATCACCCAGCAACGAGATTTGAACATGGTCAACAAAATGCTCACCAGCAAAGCCAGTGATTGGACACTCACACTTTTGATTTGTGCCACTGTCCTTGGGAGAAAATAAGTAAATAAACTGGTATTTAGTATCAGCTAACTAACAGCTCGAACGTCTACTGGATTGCAATGGGTATGTCATCTAGTCTATATTCTAGCACTAAACCAATCTATTACAGTGTTACACCCTCGTCATAAACTCCAGTACTTCAAATCTGCAGGGAGGAGTGGGTTCACACAGCCAAGAACTTGGTTTCTTATGATAATAATAGTAGCTACTATTTCCTAATATAGAATGAACTTGCCAAGGATGAAGATAATCATGGGGCTATGTTTGTCCCGGTGATTCTTGGAAGTGACAAGACCACAGTGTCTCAGGTTGCAACAGAGAACAATGAATACTGGCCATTGCTTTGTACTGAATCTTCCCCTCCCTAGCTACCCTCCAGAACTAGTGAGAAAATCGATTTTAGTGAAAAGTATACCAAATAAGTCAAAGTGTAGTCAAAAGTAGGGTGAGGGAGGGAGGGGGGTAGAAGATAACCACTCACTGACACAATAAAGGGACAACAATTTCATGCCCATGGGAGGATGACACAAAAGCTATGGCTGGTACCCAGCACATACCCACACCCCAGACTCTTGCTCTTCCCTAGACTAAACATACAATATGAGTACTTGCTTGAGGTAGGTAGTTGAAGAGGCTTGTGATTTGAATTTACCATTTGGAGACCACACCAGATCATGTGATGCTCTGGTTGAGATGTAAATTATCAGTGCCACTTCTTTCTACATTATATTCTACTCAAGGGATGACCCCATTCAGTAGAAATTTTGGCAAATGACCAGCTAGTAGCCAATACTGACTGGCCAGCCAACATCGGCCGATGGAGTGAAAATCTTGGCAAATTACTGGTTGGCCAATGCAACTAGTAGAACTCAGCATGATGTTTCCAACTGGCCAATGGTCTAGGGATGCCTTCAGTGGACAGTTGACCGATCAGCCAACAACCAAAAATTTGGCATGTTACCAATTGGCCAATTGGCTAGGAATCAATCCATTCCACAGTTCACCGATCAGCCAGAATGAAAACTCGGCATGTTTGCCAACTGGCCCATGAGCTGTGGATGCCTGCATTCCATAATTGACCGATTGGTCAACAACCAAAAATTTGGCATGTTGCTGATCAGCCAATTGGCTAGGAATCAGTCCATTTCATAGTTCACCAATTGGCCAGAATAAAAACTCGGCATCTTCATCGACTGGCCAATGGTCTGCAGATGCCTACATTCCACAGTTTACTGATCAGCCAATAACTGAAACTCGGCATGATGCCAATCTACAGTCCTATAGTAGACTCTGACTCAGAGTAGTACAATATCTCTGCAAAGGTCTGTATGTAGTGGAATGTTATTTTGGCATGTTAAACAGTCCATTCAGTGCATATGGACCTTGCCAAAGCTATCTCGGCATAATTGTCCATTGTAATCTAGTTTTGTGAAATCTCCTGTAGTACTACACACTTCACTGGCAAGCAATAAACTTGTTTCAGCAAAGGTCTGTGTGTAACATAATGTAATTTTGGCAAGTTAGACAGTCAATTCAGTGCATATGGAAGGCCTTGCCGAAGCTATCCTTGGCATAACTGCACATTGTAATTTACTTTTGTGAAATCTCCCTACTATGCACTCTAAATAATAAACTTGCTTTGGCAAAGGACTGTATGTAATGGATGATTATTTCAGCATGTTAGACAGTCCATTCAGTACATATTCAAGGCCTTGCCGAAGTGATGTACTTTTGTAAAATCTCCCTACTATACACTCTAAGTAATAAACTTGTTTTGGCAAAGATCTGTATGTAATGTAATGTGATTTCAGCATGTTTGGCTGAGTGACTATACAAGGTGTCGGAATATCACTCCAGTACATACAGTTTATTGCCAAAGTAAGTATACCATTTAGAGTAGATAAAAATGTACTTTCATGAAAATACAAACCAAAGTGCAATTATGTTGAGATAGCAGCAAGGAGGCCTTGCATGGGACCCTAAGTGACTACTATCAAACATGCTGGAGCATCACTCCAGTATCTACAGTTTATTGCCAAAGCAAGTATGTCACTTAGAGTAGATGGAAATGTAATTGCATGAAACTATGGAGCTGTTTGTAGTTATGCCGAGATACCAGTGGAGAGGGCTTGTATAGGATCCTAAACTACTGTCAATGATGCTGGAACATTATTCCGCTCCATACAGTTCATGCCCAAAGCCAAATATCACTTAGAGTCCATCAGTGAGATGTAATATCTCAAAACTACAGAGATGTTTTATGCTGTCGGAGGTAGCTTCAGTGAGGGCTTCTATATGTACTGAACTGACTGAGACTCTGACATGCCAGAACAATATGCCATTACATACAGTCCTTAGCCGAAAGAATTGATTAAAAGTGTGTATAGTAGGTAGAGTTCACAAAATAAAATCACAATGTGCAGTTATGCCAAGTCAGCTTTGGCAGGGCTTCCATACATACTGAGATGACTAAGACTCTGACATGCCAAAACAATATTCCATTACATACAGTTCTTGGCCGAAACAAGTTTAGTGCTTAAAATAGTAGGGAGATTTCAAATAAATAAATACTGTGTACAATTTTAACTTTGTGTAAATATACTGACAATGTATTGTTGTCCAAATGTCATTTTCATTATGATTTAAATTATTTGGTTTGGTCTTTGATTATGTTGTATGATTTCAATACTAATATGGTAAATTCAAATCACAAGCCTCTTCAACTACCTGCCTCAAGCAAGTACTCATATCTTATGTTTAGTCTAGGGAAGAGCAAGAGTCTGGGGTGTGAGTATGTACTGGGTACCAGCCATAGCTTTTGTGTCATCCTTCTATTGACATGAAGTTGTTGTCCCTTTATTGTGTCAGTGAGTGGTCATCTTCTACCCCCCTACACTTTGTTGCACATTTTCCTACATTTTTCACTACACTTTTCACTACACTTTTTTTGCACACTGGACATTTCACTACACTTTTTAACTACACTTTGTACTGCACTTTTCACTACAGTTTATTGCATCTTGAGTGGAGTAATAAATGAATTTGCGCATTTTCCACATGGGTTTCCTACACTCCGACCCACCCAGAATGTCCCAATAATGTTGCAAATAGGCCGCACTGATTCTGCTTCAATTTCCTGCAGTCCCCTCCCATTTAAAAGGAGTTCATTGAATCTCGAGTAGACAAATAATTAATTTGCACACTTTCCGCATGGGTTTCCCGTGCTCTGACCACTGAGAATATCCTAATCATAATGCCACAAATAGGCCACACACATTCTGCCTCAATTTCCCACACTCCCATCCACACAATTAATATATTTCCATAGATTCCACTTTAGGCTACTTGCTCATGGGCCCCTTCATCTACCCCTGATAATTCCTACAGGCCCCTCCATCTATTCTGATAATTCTCCAGGGGGGCCCCCCATCTATTCCTGATAATTCTCCAAGGGGCTCCAAGGGGCCTCTCCATATATTCCTGATAATTCTCCTGCCAGTGGGGGCCCTGCATCTTAATATATATATATATACTATGTACTAGTGCTATGTAGTACAAATAATACCAAAAGACACCATAGTCTTCCCCCTGTTATGTAGTACTACATAGACTTAGGTTCTCAACCACCACTACCGTAGTGAGTGTAGCAAAGCAAAGAAATTGACTATATATGCTACTAGCAACTCTGTAGCATTCCATAGTAGTGTAATAGACGATATGATTGACAATAGCTGTATGTAGCACAGAGCTACTAGGTCTACTATACCCGCAATAATACCACCGTGACCATGGATCCCAGACAGTGCCAGTGAGTCATACCTAGTGCTTAAAGGTCCGGTCCAAAACCGATCTCGGAAAAGCTGGTCCTGGACCAAACCAAAACTGATCAATCAAAAGACCGATGGACCAGTCTTTTGGGGACCAATGTTAGCCCCTATTAGGTAGTATATTGTCCGATTTATCCTGATTTTCCCACATTTTTACAATTTTATTTAACATAGTTTTGACATTGTCTCAAAATACCTTCTCCAAATTGACATATCACTCAAAATTGGCTGTATCTCAGCCACATATGGACCAAATTACATGATTCAGGACGGACATTAAGGCCACATGACTCGGCTATCTTTGATACAGCCACCCCTAAGTGCCAATCCCACACTAATATATTTTCTACAATAGATGTTCTGAGTAGATTTACTTGAGAATGACATGCATTCTTAAATCAATCATATGTCAATGACCCCTGGACCAATTTAGATGAAAAAAAATATGGGCTGGAATCCAGGAATCCGTAGTATTTTTCACACTGCTAACAACCGGTTAGAAACTGCCTTGAACCAAACCAGCAAAAGACTGAAAAAGACCGATAAATCAGTCTTTTTTGGTCTCCAAACTGGACTTTAAAGCACTAGTCATACCACACATACTACGCCATATCAACTCCCGTCCCCAACATCACACTGACTGGATATCATCCTCAGCCTTCAATCACCACTGCCCGCTCCGCATTATTGTTATCATCCATTGGACCCCGAGATTGTGTGCATGAGAGGCTCGGTGAGGGAGGTGGAGGTGTCATTATGTTGTCCCTCAGCTCGAGCGCAAGAGAGGGAGAACTCAAAAGAGGGGACACATATGTGTTGTATCATTGTTTCTGTCAGTTGATGGTAAATGAGCCCAAAGACCTCTTTGATCAGAGTTCCTGCCTCGATTAGACAACAAATAGCCAGCTTGTTCAACTTGAACATATGTGTCAGCGTTACATGCATGATTCCTCCTAATCTATGCCGGCCTCCTTCCTCTTCCCCTTTTCATTGATAGACTTACATTGAGGAGGCTTGATGGCACCAAACACATCCATCCCTGGATCCCCTTGCTTCTGATGAACTATACTCAGTTCAAAAAGTATACTTGACTGAGTGAGGAAAATTGTAAGTCATGAATGTGCGGATTCAACACTTTCTCACGAAATTCTCACACCACATATTTAGGGTTGACCTTTTTTTGCCTTCAAATACACCAGATTCCCATGACAAGCTTTTTCCTGCCCTTGCTCATCACCGTTGTCGAACCCAAACTTGAACCAGGTAGTATATCTCACATTGGGCATCACTGCTGCATACTCATGTTGTGTCAAGCTGCTTCGTTTTCACCTGAGTCCCCCACAGCATTCCGAACTTGAACCAACTGCCCAGTCGTCCCCACCTCCAGCTCATGACTGACACAATGTGGTGCCGCACGTGATGACAATGCAACAATGACCAATACGATAGCACAATACAGACGCATAGACAGCTCTGAACCACAGAGCATTTGTGGCCTTTGCTGTGCATCTAGAGGTTAAAGGTGTACTCTTGACGTTCCTCAGGCGTTAGACATCGTTGAAGTCGTGAAGGTAAGAAAAACTTGCTGGTAATCAATGACTTTCTTATCCAACCACCCACTGATCTCAATCTTATATGGGCATTAAGCTGGCAGAAGCATTCTTAAAGGTCTTACAAGAATTTCGATTGATTGACAACTTAAAGGTTAGTAACTAAATAAACTTGACATAGTACTAGTATACTTGACTCATCCCCCTCGAGATACTCAGTGTGACATGTGATAATGCATCAAATAATGATGCAATGGTTGATGAGCTTGGGTGGAGCACAAACAGATTTGAAGGAAATTCCTCCCACACATGCTGCTTTCTCCACCAAGTTCATCAATCTGGTGGTGAAATCCTTAATCCATCAATTTGAAGTGAAAAAAGAGGCTGACGCAGCACTGGACCAGAGTGAGGGAGATCGAGAGCTGGATGAACAGATTGGGGACATAAATGAAGATAGACTCAACAGTGTTCAAGATGAAGAGGAAGAAAATGGTGAGGGTAAAGACATTGACAATGATGATGCAAAAATGTGCCGAGCATCTTTGGAACCCATGGCATAGGAATGGGCCAACTTCCTAGAAGTGATAGCAACCTTGGAATATATGAATGGGCCCACCTCCCAAAAATGATACCTACCTCACAATATAAGGGCAGGCCTGCATGCCAAAAATGTGCTGAAATTTTTCAGAACCCATGGCATGACATGCCAATGAGCTTCAGACCAAGCTGATTACTTCGGAGGTCACCGAGATACCTTCCATGTCATGCCTTATAGTCCATACTATTGAAAAGATAGGATTTTTATATCTTTGGTATGTACATCTGAGGCTTTGAAGTTTGGAATGGCTGGGGCAACTGTTCCATGATGCCATGGCATGCTGATGAGCCTTGGACCGTGAAGTAAACTGAAGTCCAGTTGGACTATCGGACTGTCACTCGGGGGCTACACTGACACTTGGAAAGAGGAGAAGAGGTGGACTTGGAAGATCGCAAAGGACTTTGGCTATAAGCTCAAGAGATCCAAGCTGGGTCTACCAGCTATGACCGACTCGAGTATTTATACAATAGGACTATTCTATATACAGGTGGACTACATGAGGCGTTACCTACATACATTCTAAGTGACATCAGGTCTACATAATGATATAAGGGAGTGATATAAGGGAGTGACTAGTAATGAAATGGCAAGTGGTCTACTATTACACAAACATTGTCAAATCTGTTAACCACTGGCAGCCCGAAATAAAATCTACCGAAATGTCTTGCCAAGGACCAGTTGGTACCGGTAATGGCATAAGCTTTCTGGCCGGCGGCTTTGATGATCCTTTCATGAGGGCGCTCACCTGACACCGGTCTACATATCTTTTTGCATGGTTGGCCAAGCAAATTGCTGGGCTACTAGTGACTCGGAGTAAGTCCGTTGTTGACCGCCATGTCCGGCAATTGGTGAGTCATGACAGATTGTAATGAGAGAAGTATGTAAAGAAGGAGGAACAAAGACTTTGTTTTGTGAATTTAGTAAAAGATCATTATCTAACCAGTAGTCCGGTAGTCCATTGAGACTAGTGATTAAAAGTCCGGTTCAGTCTGGTTTTTTGCCTAAATTTGAGGCAACCGGACCAAGACTGGTCGAAAGGGCTTCCAAAATAATGGCAACTGAGACCAAGACCAGTGGCAACCGGTCTGGAATGGTTGCGCCCGGTTGCAAGACCAGTTTTAACCAGTTGCAACCAAAACCGGTCTTGTGCTCAGGGGTGTGTGACTTTCGCGCTTAGCGGTGGCTGTATCGGAGTTATTATAGACTTATACCTTCCATTGGAGCTAATAATTACGTCAATTGGATAGGTTCCGACCGAGATATGACCGTTTTTGACTTATACATGATTTGATCAGTTAATCTATGTGTAGATCGCATGCGATCACATATGATTGATGCTCCAACAGTAGCAAACTAACTTTGGATATTCTTGCGTGGTGGACAGTAAGTATGTCTTGCTTCATTATTTAATTTACTCATCAATCTTTAGACGCATGCTGCCACTATCTATCTGACACTGGCCAGTATTGCACGTGACGTGTGCACCATTCCTGCATCCTCTGTGCCGTGTGAATATCTGTTTTCAGCAGGTGCGGAGGTTGCCACAGACCGCCATTCGAGACTTGGGTCGGATCGGTTCGAAGAACTGCAGTTGATGAAACATGCATGGCAGAAGAGTGTTGTTGACCATGCAGCCAAAAACACATCTGAGATTTTCCTGGAGGAGTTCAAGGAACATGGATGAACTGTTTGCAGGTCATGATTCGGAGCTGATAGTTATCCAGTAGTTACCTGTTCATAGTAGTTATAGTTGTGAAAACCGGTTTTGCATTGGTTTTGTTATTTCGAGTGTGGGGTGTAACTGTAACCATGACTGAGCACAATTGACTGTAACTGTGACCGATGGTTCGGTTACATTCGGTTAAAGTCCAGTCAAGTTACGGTTTTTTCCAGTTATGTAACTGGACCTTCAAACACTAAATATGTTCCTTTGTGTATATATAGCAGGCCCTTCAGGCCACTGTCTAATCAGACTTCTTCGACTCTTACCACCACAGTCAAGTTCTTCGCTATAGCTCTCAACCCTCTACCTATCTAGTAAGTGTCTCTACTAGACCTAAGACCTTGCCACTTGTTGCCCTCGCTGTGCACATTGTCAGCCGCTCTCCTTTTAAGGATACGATGTGGAGGTTCAGAAATCCCTGTTCTCATTACCCCTCCTTTTTACATATTTCAGATCCCCTTCCCATCGTTCCTATCGATTACCGGTCTGTTCTTACGCAGTCCGGCCCCTTCTTTTCGGAGTACCGGTAGTCCTGTAGTACTGGACTACCACTATACCGGCCGGCGAGCCCCGGTCTTCACTTGCCTTTTCTTTCACTTATGTTTGGTTTTGCTTACATTTCGATATATCTACTTTTGACTCGTTAGACAGTCTCGGGATATGCCCAGGACTATAAAGACTTGTATTTGAGTTTGGAAATACTATCTACGGATCCCACGCAGCTACTACGACTTTCCGATCGCTCCTCCGCACCTCATAGCTCACTACGAAGCTCTTCCTCACCGTTCCTCTCATCGCCGACACAACCGGACTACCGCCAGTCACACCGGACTACGACCGGGCTGTCTTCAACACCTCCGGACTACTATCGGACACCTGTTCAACGCTGTTCTCTTCGTCGACGAACCTTCCCGGACTCCCTGAACCTCTTTAGGGACAAGCCTTTCGCCAGGCAAACCCCTGATACCTACTAGTCCACTTATACCCAGGGCTTTTAGCATCTTTACAACGAGCATAGCCTTTCAATACTGCATGCCAAAAATGTGCCGATAAATTTCAGGACCCATGGCATAGGGATGGGCCCCCTTCCTAAAAGTAATACCAACCTTGTAATATACAAATGGGCCCACCTGCCAAAAATGATACAGACATCGCAATATATGGATGGGCCCACCTCCTGAAAATGATACCAACTGGCATGATATACAGGCAGGCCTGCATGCCAAAAATGTGCCAAAAATCTTTTCGGAACCCATGGCATCATGGGCATGGCATGCCAATGAGCCTTGGACTGAGCCGATTGCTTTGGAGGTCGCTGAGATACCTTCCATGTCATGCCATATAGTCCATATTGAAGGGATAGTAGGATTTTTACATCTTTGGCATGTACTTCCGAGGCTTCAGAATGGGAATGGCTGGAGCAACTGTTCCATGATGCCATGGCATGCCGATGATGAGCCTTGGACCGAGCCAATTGCTTTGGAAGTTACCGAGATACCTCCCATTTCATTTCTAACACTCGATATCTGGCACAGAAGATAAATTTATAATTGTTCGGCATGTACTTCCTAGGCTTTGGGATGGCTAGAGCAACTGTTCCATTATGCCATAGCATGCCGAGTAGCTGAAGACCAAGCCAATGGCTTCGGAGGTTACTGAGATACCTCTCATTTCATTTCTAACACTCAGTATTTGCCACAGAAGATAGATTTTTAATTGTTCGGCAGGTACTTCCTAGGCTTTGGGATGGCTGGAGCAACTGTTCCATTATGCCATAGCATATTGAGTAGCCAAAGACCAAGCCAATGGCTTCGGAGGTTACTGGATACCTCCCATTTCATTTCTAACACTCAGTATCTGGCACAGAAGATAGATTTGTAATTGTTCAGCAGGTCCTTCCTTACTTCTGAGGCTTCGGCTTGGTCTTTGGCTACTCGACATGCTATGGCATAATGGAACAGTTGCTCCAGCCATCCCAAAGCCTCCCCAGTACATGCCGAACAATTATAAATCTATCCTTTGTGCCAGATACCAAGTGTTAGAAATGAAATGGGATGTATCCCGGTGACCTCCAAATCAATTGACTCGGTCATTGGCTACTCAGCATGCTAAGACATCATGGAACAGTTTCCCCAGCCATCCTGAAACCTAGGAAGTACATGCTGAACAATTAAAAATCTATCCTCTGTGCCAGATACCCAGTGTTAGAAATGAAATGGGAGGTATCTCGGTGACCTCCAAATCAATTGGCTCAGTTGTTGGCTACTCGGTATGCTATGACATCAGGGAACAGTTTCCCCAGCTATCCTAAAGCCTAGGAAGTACATGCTGAACAGTTAAAAATCTATCTTCTGCCAGTGTGCCAGATACCAAGTGTTAGAAATGAAATAGGAGGTATCTTGGAAGTAGTCTTGCCACCAAGCTGGGGTGACCAAGAAGTGGTTAAGCCGAATGCAGGGCTGAGCATGCAGAGCGGTGAGTGTTTCTTGATTGTTGTCGGTGTGTGTAGTGGGACTGACCCTGGATTACAGAACAACATGTGGCAGAACTCGGAGGCTGACTTGGAGGCAGCGAAAAAATGGCAAGAGGCTCAGGCTGGCGGTGCAGCATCGACAATGCCAGATCGAGTGAGCTGTTGTACTTGAAGAAGTGTGCAAGAATATACAGCGGAAGCAAGAGGGCGGTCCAGCAACGTTCAAATATACATGCACACTCTGCCAAGATGGATTCTGTGGTTCCGTGTGCCCAAAGAGTAGCCCTGGTGGTCGCGTGCTGCCAGTGGTTCGCCCCCGCGACCGCTTCTACAGCAAGCATGATGACTGGAGGCCTAGCACCTTCACGTTCGCACAATCCGGCACCATCGCCTATCAGTGTGACTGTGATATTTGCGGGGTTCACTGAGGATCAGAGGTGGCGCAACATATGGCTGAGAAGGAGTAAGGAGTGGACGCCTGAGTCACCCATTGCCAAAGCAGGAGAGATGCAGACAGGGTCGTGACAGTTCCAGAGAAAAAGGTGTGGAGACCGCGGCAGTTCCAGAATTATGGGGTCAAGGTAATTTTTGGTCGGGGTCGAGGATTTCTCTTCTCTTCTTTTTATTGCACCATATAGTCATGTGTATTCTTGTTTTCCTTATGCCTCTTTACTCAGTGCCCCCATGACCCATCTTCATCTTTTCCAAAACATACCACAGTTCATCAAGGCTGTAGCTATGATAGGTACTATAAACACTTTCATTGCTGGCTTCTAATATACAATTCCCAGAAATAATAATATTGTAGTGGAAGTAAGTGATGGAGACTTTGAGTTCAGAACAGGGAGGCACAGGATCGGGAATGCAGAAAATATTATTGGCAGTCACTGCTATTCATACACTACTAAGGTAGTCGTCTTGCGGAAACCTCGAACATCATGTGACAAAATGTTACATTGCATTACAAACGGGACATGGAATATAAAACTCAAGACCGAGGGGAAATGGAGAAAGTAGTCAATACAAAAAATGAAGAAGAACATGATGTACATTTTGTATTAAGTAGAATGAGAAGCCGTTTCGTCTGAGAATTGTTATTCAGTTATGCGAGACTTGAAAGTGATACAACTGAGAATCCCAATGTCTGCCATGGCCAAGCGAAGTGCCGATGGTTGTGCCATTGCATTGCCGAGGTCCACTGGCACTGCAGCTCATGAAGTTGAAGCGTGCTCGATCATCACGACACAACAACCTTGCAGCAGCATGCGAAGCAAAGAAGCTGAAGCAGCTGCCAGCAAACAATGGGTTAGAACATGTCGGAGATGACTCGGAACTGCTGCAAGAAAACTTACCGGTCCGAGTCAGTTTACTCATTGTCAACTTGAATGCAACCAGCATTACTGACACACCAGCCCATTGGCATGACAGACATCCTTTAGTAGCCCAGACCTCTCGAGACTCGACAAAGACTCTAGTACTCACATCAATTCAACCACACTTCTTGCCCTACTGCCTGCCAACACCCAGGACTCACCAGACTCGGAGGTGCTTTCCAATATTCATAATCAGCACATGTCAAACAACTTGGAGCCTTGCTCATTCACGGAGTCACTGGCAGAATCCAATGCTGCTGGGACTCGTATTCAGGACCTTACCTTGGTTTTCCATCCCCACCACCGTGACCCCTCTGAGCCTGTGGCAGTCCCAGTTGAATCTGTCTCTGGGGATATCATGGTTGATGAACTCGGGGGAGTAAAAGATGGAGCTGACTCAGAGATCATGTTGAGCGAGGGAAAATATTTTGAATGCCCATCAGAACCCATCATCCCACCTACCGCCAAATATCACACATGCTTTGATGACTGACTTCCATCCCGATTTGGATGACGCAACAGTCACAGAAGTCAATGATAGCAACGATGGCAGTGATAGTGGCACTGTGGCAGTGGTGATGGTCACGGTGATTGGATGGCCCATGGCGTGCAAGATTCTGCCATGGCCCGGGGCCGAGACTATAGTTGGGAACAACGATGTCCCCCGACAATTGATGCTGCAAAAAAGGTATTAGTGGATCTTTGAGCACTCCTCAGGCCACAAAGACCAGACAAGACTGGGTATATAGTCCCAAATTTTGATCGACTCCGTGCGATGAAGAACTTTCTTGCTGTCTTCACAGATGTTGAGAACAAGGATAATTTGGTGGGGGGAAAGTAGGGGAAGGCTGCTGCACAGATGGCACGATCATTGGAGAAGACAGAGTGGTTTGAGCGTTGTCTCTGCCGTTGGACGAGACGATATATTCATAATTGTGAGGCCTTGCCTATCCATCAGCCCTGTAAATGGGTATCCCGCATTGAAAATGAAGAACTCGCCGTGGATGTCAACTTTCACCTCCAAGGCATTGGCAAATACGTCTCTGCCATGGACATTGTTCGGTATCTTCAAGAACCTGGTGTTCAGGATCGACACGGCTTGACAAAATCCATCTCGCTCAAAATAGCTCAATGGTGGCTGCAGGTTCTTGGGTACCGATGGAAGCACAAGAAATGAGGACAATATGTTGATGGTCATGAGTGTGAGAATGTGGTGGAGTATCATCAAAACACATTTCTTCTTGCATGGACAGCCCTTGAGCCTCGTTTACAAGCTTGGAAGATTGATGACCATGATCTGAGCATCACCTCTGAAGATTTCCAAGCCCCCTCTCAGTCCTCTGAGTCACAAGTCGTTGTTTGGTTCCATGATGAGTCAATGTTCTATGCAAATGACCGCCGAAAGGTCAGATGGGAACACAAAGATGAAGATGCTGTTCCCAAACCTAAGGGAGAAGGTGCATCGTTAATGGTTGCAGACTTTGTTTCAGCCGACTATGGATTTCTCCAATCATGAGATGGAAAGGAGACAGCACGAGTCCTCTTTAAGGTCGGGAAGGCTCACGATGGATATTTCTCAAGTGATGCAATCTTGAAGCAAACAGCTGCTGCTATGGAGATCCTTGCACAAGACTATCCAGATGAGGGACATGTTTTTATTTTTGACAATGTGACCACTCATGTGAAGCGCGCAGACGATGCACTGTCTGCATGCTCAATGCCCAAGAAACCTTCTTCTTCATGGGGAGTTGACACCACGGTAATGGATGCCAATGGGAAACCTGTTTTTGGCGCAAATGGGAAACCTCAGAAGATGAAAATTCTGATGGCCCCTGCATGCTTTCAGAATGGGGACCCTCAGTCACTTTATTTTCCCGCAGGTCATCCCAAGGCAGGCTGGTTTAAGGGTATAGAACAAATCCTTCAGGAGCGAGGCTATGAGATGACAGGCCTTCGTGCTGAATGCAAAGGATTCAAATGCATGCCTGGTCAGGAGGAAAGTTGTTGCTGTCGACGGATTTTATTTAATGAGCCAGACTTTGCAAATGTTGAGTCTTTGCTTGAGTCTCATTGCCGCCAGCGCGGATTTCATGTCATATTTCTGCCGAAAATTCCACTGCAAGCTCAATTTCATTGAGATGTATTGGGGGTATGCAAAGCGGGTTTATCGGCTGTATCCTCCATCCTCGAAGGAAGCAGACCTAGAGCGTAATGTTGTTTCCGTGCTCAATTCAATTCCACTTGCTTCAATGCAACGGTATGTCTTACACAATTGTCTCTTGAATTTCAGGTTTCTCATCACACCCGCCGGGCCATTGATTAGCTTCGCTATGCAATCACACCGTTTTATTGATGCTTATAGGCATGGTCTCAATGGCACACAGGCAGCATGGGCTGTAAAAAAATACCGTGGCCATCGGGTCCTCCCCGCATCATTGATGGCAGATCTCAATGAGCTGATGGGCCGGGCAGTCTCTGCATGACTCCAACTCAAACATGTTTATATAGACCTCAATTGTATGTCTACATTGGAACCAGTACATTAATAGTTTGGTGCTCCGACACATCCAGCATGATGCGGCATGAAGTAGCAAACTGTCAGAATCCTTGCGTCACAATGTATCACAACCACATGATGTTTGAGGTTTCCGCAAGATGACTACCTTATATGTATCATACATTTTGAAGAGGAGTGCTAAGCAACAAATATTTTGAACTTAAAAGACACTGGCATAAGTAAGAGGTGTGCATTAGCACAATCTCAGACTACAAGCTTATGTAATTCTTGCCCACAATGATTTTTGGCAAGTGCCTGAAATTTGCAACCAATAGTCCTCTTAAAGGATTCAGGGAATATTCCTTGTTGCAGTCTATGGTTGAGATTGGGATGTGGACTACCTCAGGTTACTTAGCCCACAATGTTTTTGCCCCATATTTCCTCCCAAAACTTTCATTTGTCAACTAACATGCATGGATGCAACATGACTAAGTACATTTCTATAGATTCTTGGCTGTTTAACTATTTTTCTTTGTTGTTTTCATCTACTTTTTTTCAACAACCTGATGTTCTGAGACACTAACTCCTTCCATGGCATAAAAGGAATTTATTCAATTGCTGAGAATCCAGGGTCATTGAATGAAAAATAAAGAATATGCTTAACACACTCATCCTATTCTGAAGAATGACATTCAAGATCATCTCCACCTTCTCTTCTTCAGATGCTTTGCCATACTGATCAAAAATTTCCTTCATAGCTAATTTGACCTTCTTGGGTATGTCTAATGCCTTGTACTTTTGAGCAGCAGATACAAGTGGTTGAGAATTCTTTTTGAGGAAAAGATAGAAAGAATGCTCCAGGATGAGGAGTATATCTAGAAAGCAATGAAATAATTCATTTTCTGTTATTTCTTTCAAAAGAAATTTAGAAAAGAAAATATATATACCAATAGTGACTAGAAGGATTTTCTTCCATGTACCCATATTGATCTATGTTTTCAATTAGATTTCAATGCAAAATTAAGCCAATGAGGAATTCACAATATTATCAGGCTTCAAAATAGAAGATTCACAAGTGTGCAAAATATTGAACTGGAAGATGAAATGTTATAACCAAAAATAAATGTAATCAAATCATGTACTGTTTCATTGCGAATAATCTGACAATAATAAATTGAATTGAAATCAAACCAGGACATCATGAAAAAATTCACTGGCTATACAGTGAAAAACAGATGGGATCAAAATTGAATGTGTAAAATCAACAATTTTTACAATCAATACTTACAATCTGGAATGGATGTAAGATAATGTTAATGTTAATATATTATCACTAGTGATGGAGAACATACATCCTGCCACGCATGAAATAATGTTTTCAATACAATACAAGATAAGTATGCACCCAAAAGTGTCATGCAACAACTTACAGCCTGGAAATTGATCAGTGAAAGGTAAACAAACAGAGTAAAGTTAAAATCAATCATGTACTACACACCATCTGTGAGGAATCCAAAGTTTACCATTACTATAACAATGCTTCACCATATTGCATGATATAGATATACTTCCTATAGTGCTCAGAAATAAATAGTCAGTATGTTATTATCATTGTCCAAGTAAAATATAACTTACATTCTGTAATAGATAAAAGAAAACAAGCTCAATAATTTGAATGTTTCATAATAAAAGAAATCTCACCAGCTGAAATCAGGATAAATGTCAGATAAAATTATATATCAATGATGGTGATAAATTGATAATATGAAACAACATATATTCTGTAAATGAAAAGAAAACAGCAAAAATAAATATGATCAAATCAGGTGAGAAGATATCAAATTTATAACATACTCTCTGTTATGTAGAAATGGAATAAATGTTGATATTATGATTACTATTATTGAAATACTTTCAGGATGAAGAAACTCACAAACTATTGATGAGAGAGCAGATCAAGGCATAAATAAAT
Source organism: Leccinum olivaceopallidum (assembly GCA_038091775.1). NCBI lineage: Eukaryota > Fungi > Basidiomycota > Agaricomycetes > Boletales > Boletaceae > Leccinum > Leccinum olivaceopallidum. Next base: position 10,350 of record JBBPPC010000104.1, on the reverse strand, counting down.
ATCATGCAGTATCACCCTTGATAGTACAGTAGATAATTGTACAACTCACTCTCTGTCATTTCCAGCACAGAATAAATGAACATGGCATCATCAGCATCACCACTCTCTGGCATGTTGCACAATGTACAACTCACAGGCTGTGATTTCCAGAGCAGAATACATGCACATGGCATCATCAGCATCACCACTCTCTGGCACATTCCACGATGCACAACTCACTTCCTGTCATTTCCAGAACAGAATAAATGGACATGGTATCATCAGGATAACCACTCTCTGGCACATGCCACAATGCACAACTCACTTCCTGTCATATCCAGAGCAGAATAAATGGACATGGCATCATCAGCATCACCACTATCTGGCACATTCCACATTTCACAATGCACAACTCACATACTGTCATTTCCAGGGCAGCATAAATGGACATGGCATCATCAGCATCACCACTCTCTGGCACATTCCACAATACATAACTCACATCCTGTCATTTCCAAAGCAGAATAAATGGACATGGCATCAGCATCACCACTCTCTGGCATATTCTACAATACACAACTCACAAGCTGTCATATGACTCATATCCAGAGCAGAATAAATGGACATGGCATCATCAGCATCACCCACTCTCTGGCACATTCCAGAATGCACAACTCACTTCCTGTCATTTCCAGAGCAGAATAAATGGACCAGCATGATCAGCATCACCACTCTCTGGCACATTCCACAATGCACAACTCACATTCTGTCATATCCAGAGCAGAATAAATGGACATGGTGTCAGCATCACCACTCTCTGGCACTTTCCAATGCACAACTCACATACTGTCATTTCCAGAGCAGAACAAATGCACATGGTATGATCAGCATCACCACTCTCTGGCACTTTCCACGATGCACAACTCACATCCTGTCATTTCCAGAGCAGGATAAATGGACATGGCATCATCAGCATCACCACTCTCTGGCACATTCTACATTCCACAATGCACAACTCACCCACTGTCATTTCCAGAGCAGAATATGTGGTCTCATCAATATCACCACTCTCTGGCACATTCCACACTACACAACTCACATACTGTCATTTCAAGAGCAGAATAAATGGACATGGCATCATCAGTATCACCACTCTCTGGCGCATTCCACAATGCACGGCTTACATACTGTCATTTCCAGAGCAGAATATGTGGCATCATCAGCATTAACACTCTCTGGCACATTCTAAAATATTGTGCACATCTCACTCCCTGTCATTTCCAGAGCATAAATGGACATGGCATCATCAGCATCACCACTCTCTGGCACATTCCACACTGCACAACTCACATGCTGTCATTTCCAGAGAATTTTAAATGGACATGGCATCATCAGCCTCTGGCACATTCCACAATGCACAAGTCACCCACTATCTTTCCATAGCAGAATAAATGGACATGGCATCATCAGCATTACTACTCTCTGGCACATTCCACATTCCACAACTCACTCTCTGTCATTTCCAGAGCAGAATAAAATTGACATGGCATCATCATCAGCATCACACATTTCACATTTCACAATACAGTTGGCAACTCACTTTCTGTCATTTCCAAAATAAGATGTCATAATATTAGTTAACACAATTTTTATCCATTCTCAGGAATGACAACTCACAGAGTCTCTATAGTTTCATCAGTGCCATAAAGATAATTAGCAGATATTCGAATTTCATGTGAACAAATTCATATGAAAGCCTCTTACCCAAAAGTGTAGAAACCATCTTGCCAGACTTCCAGGATCTATAATATCCAAGCTGTGTATGGAAAGTGTAGATTGATGCAGCTTGTCAATATCAGGTATGACACTTTTAAAATCATACCATCAGTCTTTGAAGAATATTCAATATTTGGTACTCACTCTTGAATTGCATATCTAACACACGATGCTATGTTTGTTTCTTGTGCAGTAACAAATAGCACTTGCAAAGCCTCCTCATCCAAAGCTCTAGCTGTCTTTTCCAGCAACATGTTACATCCCTCATTTGAGTTGTGCATCCCTTGCATACATGTAAATTCCGTAAGCTGCATCATTTTATTGGAAAAGAGTATGATACCTCCAATCCGAACACTATATTTTGGTGCATACTTCAGTTCAGAGAGACGACCCCATATATTAGCAGTGTTGAAAATCCCATTTGTGAGCTCATGTGCCTTTTCTATCCTCATGGCGACAGCCAGCAATGCGTCAAACTTGGTGAACAACACAATAACAGGCACTGGCCAAGCTGTGAGCTCGAAAAATCTTGGCGCAAATGAGCCCACCATTTTTCGTATCACACTCATTGAAAAACATTTCCTCAGAGCGTTGGATCGCCCGATTCAATTTATCCATTGGAATACAATACCTATACAAAGTGGCAACTAGTCAATGATTACTACTTCTCGCACAGTCGAGCGATTACCAGATGGTATGAATGCGTTTCTTGAGCAACGAACTCCTTCAGCTGTTGGAATTCATGTACGGAACCAGCCTCGAAACCCCGCGAGTCATGGAAGACAAAGTTGTCATTGCTCCGGAAAATCAACTCGTTCTCGATGTTGTGTTCCCCGCGCTAGCGTGAATTGGTAAAGATGCGCGTCGAGTTCGAGTTCCAGTATGTTACAAGTGATACTCACCCCCATGGATCCCTCGACCTCGGTCAGATCAATCTGGTCGCACGGTTCGGTTGGCCAGTCGTCCATACATATTAAGAAACACGCACCTTGTTACCTTTTCCGTCATAGACCTGCGGGTTTTCGGTAGTGTTACAGATCGAACGGAGAATGGTCGTCTTGCCAGTGTTCGCCCGCCCAATGATAAGGATCCTGAAGCGGCCAAATTTCTCTCGGATGTTTTTGAAACCGCCAGCCTGGATTGCTGAGTTCGAGTTCATATCTGGATTCTAAGCCTGAGCGGTGAGTATTATCGAATAAGTTGTGGAACGTGAGGGTGAGGAGGAAGAAACAAAAGCCACACGTCGGTCGATTCTCATCTACTACTTCCGACATCCGCCTCCGGCAGGTCCGGTGGCAATGGTCGGGAGCATTCGGCCACATTCGTCCGAAACATCCACTTCTCGGGACGGCATGGGTATTGAACGTTGAACGAGCAAGCGGGCGGGATGGGTGTGCAGTTTCGAGCCTACCGAAAGTCCTCGTCGGGGGGCTACCGCTACCCCGACCGCCGACCTTTCAGGGTCGTGTACTTCGGAATCTTCCAACACTTCTTATGGATGAATGTGTGGCCGTGTAATAATCGTGGGAAAAACCATAGTCGTCTGGTCCTACACTACCACGTCCACCGTCCCCGTCTTCCCCTCACACCCAGTCGAACTATGGTCAGTTCATTTGTACCGTGTTACTCCCAGGCCGTCTTCCATCCGTCTACGCTGTATCTTGTGGCGATCATCGCGCTCGTCGTGGCCGGCTGGATGGACCGGGTACCCAAAAGCACACCGTCGATATGACTGACACCGCTCCTTCCAGGCCACCGTAGACCTCGCAGAAACCTACGCCGCCCTCGTCCTTGCCGACGACTGCATCGGGAAATCACGGTACGTACTCCCCCGTGTGCGATTCGCACAAACGATTGCTAAATCGTTATCGTAGTCCGATAAAATCATCGCATTGACGAACGCAGCGAACGTCGATGTCGAGCCCATATGGGCGACGCTCCTCACCAAGGCCTTTGAAGGCAAGAACGTCAGGGCACTACTACTGAACGTCGGCGCAGGCGGAGGTGCACCCGCAGTGGGTGTCCCGGCTACTGTATCTGGCCCGCAGCTGCTGCAGAAGAAGCAAAGGAGGAGGAAAAGAAGGAGGAAAAGGACGAATCGGACGACGACATGGTGTGTACTCGATATTCCTCCCATTTCACGACAAACCGAGCATTGTCTGCGAACAGGGCTCAAAGTTGGGCTGTTCGATTTCCATTGCTCGTTTCTATCTTATTTCCCACTGTATCCATCGTGCATCAATCAAAATCTTTGGACCGGTTGGTCCCTGCGCTGAGGAAAGACTAGAATAATATTAGAGACGTGCATGATCGATTGCCCAGCAAAGTATACAGCATCTATCTAAAATCACGTCAACTATTCACATCACTTACGCACTTGAGGTTTTCCTTCCAAAGCGTGACCTTTCCGTCCCCATAGCTCACCACAAGAATGTTTCCCGCGAGACTCCACGACACACGCCACCACGTCGGGGAACTTGCCCGGCGTTGTCGGCGCGTTCTGAGAAGTAGTAAGCGACAGATCGAGGGGCGTTTTGACCCATGGTGTCTTTTGTCCAGATGAGAACAGACTTGTCTTGCGGACCATAAAAATGGCACCGAATACTCCTGCATATTCAGCGCAGCACGTACCTGCGACGCCGTAGCTATATATAACTCCTCGGCAAACCGATATTCGGCGCCATGGCATGCAACATCGCGAACCCAATCTCCGTGCCCTTCGAGTGTCTCCTCCTCGACCCATGCCTGAGTATCGTCTCGGAAGGACCATGGCTTGACGAAATTGTCGCAGCCGGCACTGGCAAAACGTTTGAAAGGCGCCGGAGGGGCTGAGGCTCCGGGCTGATGCGGGTGGATGAGCGAACCAGGATGGGTGGCAGGTGCCCAGGAGACAGCATTGCACTCGATGGCGTGGCCATTGAAGATATCGGCGACCCACTGCCGTCATCTGAAAAGACTCGGAGAGTGAACAAGAATACGCGAATTGAACTGAACCTTTGAACGTCAACACGGATAATTTTCCATCGGAAGAAGCGCATGCAAGGATAGCGCCTAATTCGTGAGGGGCCCAAGAGACGGAGTTGACTGTAAAGAGTTAGATCAAGCGCGCGTGCAATGAGAGTAAAGCACCTGACGCGGAGTGCAACGAGCGCTCTTTTTGAATTTTGTCCAGGATCCCGCAGAAGGACCTTGGGTCTGTTCTCTCCAGACAAGAACTCGACCGTCGTACGAACACGATGCGAGTATGTTGCCGAACTTTGGGTGAGCCCACGCGACTTGCCAGACGGGGCCGGTGTGTCTTCGAGAGTCAGTCTCGGAAAAAAGGAAGTCGTTGGAGACACGCACCCCTTGAGGGTCTAACCGCCCGACTTGGATGGCTCTCTGTCGAAGACCTTGAAGACCTTGACGGTGCGGTCGGAGGAACACGTGGCCAGTCGTTTGCCGTGGTAAGTAGTCGAGCTGCGCGTCGTGTTGGAAAGAGAATGGGCGACGTGAAAGAAGAACTAGCAGGTATTTGTACATACGATCATGTCCTCGTGGGCGGTCTCGATCGGGACTGCATCGGTGGTTGTTGCGGTGACCATCATCGTGGTGTTGTATTGAAAAGTGACGCAGCGGAGTCAAAGGGGTGAGATAAAGGGGGTAGCGTCGGGGGATACCCTGACGGTGTACCGCAGGATGCTGAAGACGTTGAGCTGAGTTTCGTCAAGACTCGGGTAGCCCAACGTTACACACCCGACAAGAAGACGAGGATGTGAATGAGACATGCAAAGATGATGAACTCGGGACTGCGCGGGTTTGAGGAGGCACGTTTTGCGAGTGTGTGCAAGAATCTTGGTTGTAGAGTATAGACAAGAAGAGAGAGAGAGGACGTACGACGCAGACGGATCGGTCTACCTCCATCGTCTTTCGTACCCTCTGGACAGCCAACTTTCAGCACCAATTCGAACAGGATGCCATCGCGAGTGCCAGCGTGACACAAAGTACACAGCGCAAAGCTCAAGAACGGCGACTGGGTGGGTTGCTGTCAAGATCCAGAAGCCAGACGGACCAAACAAATCGAATGGGATCTCGGTGCATTCCGTCGTTAACTTAGCTCATGTCGATGACATCCGCGTTGGCCAACTCGGTTGCGTAACCACCTTTTCTCCGCTACAACTCCTCAAGATACGGACGTCGCAGGCGATCTCCGCCATGTCCACGAACAGCACCTCATATCCACCATCGAGGGAGGAAGGGAGAATTCTGCTTATTTCGTCCTGTGACATTCGCGCGTCTTCTCAAATGATGTTCAACATTCACTTCCTTGCAACGATCACCGGAGGACCGACCGCCCTCCCACCGGTCGAGCACGCAGGCGCCCACATCCTCGATGCGCCCTTGTTGGAGAGAAAATTCGCATGCGTATACCTTGGGGCTCGGAGTCCCGTGAAGCATCCGTTCTGAGAACCCAAATCGCCAAAGAATCTCGAAAGGCGGTCGAGGACCAGTACTGGGATGTCATCGATCGCGCAATTCAGTCGCGGCCTATGCAAGCATGGTTTGGGGGTGACCTGAGTGTCGGACTCGCAAACAAGATTCGCGCCTACCTGTTGACGAGGTAATACACAAATGGAGAGTGGGAGGATCGAATAGAAGTCGGTTATCCCTTTCTTCAAGGCTTTCCCTAACTGTGCATCGTCATAGCTTGTAGCTAGCCGGCCGCTATGGGAAAGGTTGTCCTACCTCGTACGTTTGGCTGGCACGCACAGGAAGCCCTTGACGAGGCACTCCGGTGTCAGGCGGCGATCGACCACTAGCTTTGTGAGCCACTCCAAGTCTCGGATCGAGTCACCCAATAGGCGGTATACTGGAAAAATATGTGTTTAACCGCCCAACATCTCATTGTCGGTAAACAGGTGTCGACTCAAAACTACACAGGCTGTCTGCAGAGCGTTTACAATGCACACATGTTGCACTCTGCCTCAGCTGATCCATTCAAGCTTGCTCTTTACGAGCTCATGGGTTGTTTAGCCAGGCGCACGTCACAACAACAGCGGAGGATTGACTCTGGTTCCAGCTCGCCGTAGTAGATATACTGTTTCAGTCACGATGCACCATCCAGCTGACGCAAGTCTTATTGAGATATGGCGAACGTCACGGCCCCATTCCTGAGCCGATCACGTTGTACAACCTTGCGGATTATGCCACCGTGATGGCATGTCCGGCCCAAGCGCTCGGGAACACTACCGTGACGCTCATGGTATGTTGGCTCACTTATCTTCTGTGTTTTCCTTGTTGACGAGATCGCCTTAGAATCATGGATCTCATTCCTTTGGACGGGGACGTGATTTTTGTAAAATCATTGTAAAATCACTCACAAAGTAAAGGATTGAGAATTCAAAGATATTCAAGACGCACTGCAACGCAACTTGCAAATGTACCTGCCTCTTATGATGGACTCGCTCGCGGCGGTGCACCGATCAGTCAAGGTATATGCTGCCGCCGAGGCCACGCGACAAATGGTGAGGTACTCGTTTCGCGCTCTTGGAGGGTTGGGTCGTCTGAATACCTTTTTTTTTTGGACCCTCAAGTCGCTACGGACCGAGATCGTTGATGGTGTTTGCGCGAATACTGAAATATTCCATGTCGCCCGACATGTATGTATTCGTATCTGGCAAGGCTGGACGTCGAGATTGCATTGTAGAGGTGTAGTATCACTACAATTGGAGATTAACCGTGACGTACCTGATACGCATCGTGCTAATGGCATGAAATATTGTTACTGTAAAACAATGCCTTATCGATCCTCCTCGTCTTCTGCGTCTGTTTCCAACCCGTTCTCCTCGGTCGCTTCTGCGTGCACTTTGTTGTGTTTTCCGCCCGTCCGGCTCTGGCACTGATTGAACCAAGTGAAGTCAGGACATGAGTCTGGCACAGGGGCTCACAAGATCATACTACACCGCGATCCAATACCCGTCCCAGTACTTCATCGCAATTCACCTTTATCGTCGACGGAGGCGGGGCGAAGGATGGTTTGGGTTTGGTCGTCGCCGCTGTGTTGGACGTGATGTCGAGGGAGGGATCATGCATCGGGGACGTAACTCTGCAAGTCGAGCGGGGTGGTATCCGGTTCGGGTTCGCCCTCTTGGTCTGAAGAATATCTTACGCGTTTCATGGGTAGTTTTGGATCGCTGGAACCGGGTCAGGGATGGGTCCCGTGTAGGGCTTGTTGTACCACCTGGTAGTAGGGAAGACGCGCATTGCTGATCAGGACGGGGAGAAGCGCAACTTGGTACGATCGCTATGCAGTCCGACCTACATATAGCCATGCAGATACCCGAGAAAAGATACTATCCGGGTTCGCGATCCATCACTGGTGCTGGCGTTGGCGACATAGAGGAGTCAGGACGAGACGAAAATATGAATATGCTCAGGCTGTCTTTTCTCATTTACATAATAAATCTGCTTTTTCTTCCTCTTCAACCTCAACCTAGAATCGTTGACAGGTGAGCATCTCTTCTAAGAATCTCTCGTTCTTGTCCATCCCACCACCTTTCATGATAATTTTCATTGCTATGCACCAGACCGAGTGCTTCCCGCTCCTTGAGGAACATTCACCCTGTCCCTCTATGGTCCTAACTTTCTTTCCTTTTTTTTCACGTCCATCATGTTTCGGCCGATTCACTGATCTCTTGCTCCGTACGCAGAGGCGGTGAATGGATATGCATTCGAGTCTCGTCCCGTTTATCGATACATCGATGCGTGTAACAAATGTCTAAATCTCAATTCATTTAGTTCGTCCCCGACTCGCTCGTCTCCCCGTCTTCATCTTCACGTGCACCGACTTCAAGTTGGCCTGCGTGAGTTGGAACTTGGTCATAAACCTAACGAGCGCCATGTAAAACAACAGATCGCGGATCTAGCAGGACGGACGGTGGCCCATGCAGGGCCGAATTTGCCAGTAAGACTGACTCCATGGCCGCTGTTCTTGACACCCGTCTAGGCCAGCGCAGGATCCATCCAGAAAATCGCACCTGTCGATCGCACGCGAGAAGCAGACCACGACCCGCAACGCATAAAAAACACCGTCCCTGGCTGCAACCCGTCGACTACTATGATGCGCAAGAATGCTCGCTCGGAATCAGGGCGTTCGCACATACAGAAGCTGTCAACCCATACGGGGGAATCGTTCATGAGACGAATAGCCTCGTCGTCCGAAGAAACCGAACAATCCCCCAAGTGCATTGCCCTGCGTGGAATCATAGAACGGCTGCCTCGACAAACCTTTGCGAATCATCGAGCAGGCCGATACATAGATCCATGAGCATCCGTCACTATTATAATCATTACCATCACATGATTGACTCTATTGCGACTGATCAAACATGTCCCTTGGCTTCTCGCAACGCCGAAAGCCCGGATCTACCTCCAACGTCTTTCGCCAGACACCCAAAAAACCAGCCGCTGGATTTATTCGGCAGCTCGAAGCTCACCTTCTCCTTGTTCCCAAATTGAACGGCCTTAGGCACCGTCGTCTGATAATCAGGCTGCGACATCACCTTGAACAGCTTCCCGAGGTTTAGACGCGCCAAGTCGACAGCCACCTCGGTGGCTCAGTCTACCAGGCCCTGAAAAATTTGAGTCGATCATTCGACCCTCGGGCGAGCAAAAAGACATGACACGGACCTGCACCTGTAGACACACCACCACGCTGCCGCACCCGGCAAGTATTTGAGAAGATGGAGATGACGACGACCCGCCAACGACATCCGCCTTCGCTGATCGTACTAGGCGATTGTGACTCAAACAACTCGGGGGTTTGGACTTGGACATACCCTAGATAAAAAACGTCGTGAGCCCCAACAATTACGCTGCGAGCATCGACGCACGTTGTATGTTTCACTGCAAATTGTACGACGCTGCCAGCGAACGTCCCGTCCGTACGGTCGTGAAAACGAGATCAAACCTTTCTTCCAGGTCTGCAAACTGGAATCCTGCGTCCTGTCGACGAATCGGGTGGTGAGATCGGTCCCACATTCAGCAGGTAAAACGAGACGCCTCACAAAAGTGGGGTCTCTAGATATCACGATGGCAGCCACATCTTTCGATCGCCTAGGCAGGCGTTGCCAAAGTTCCTCGGTGACGAACGGCATGAATGGATGTAGGCGACGAAGACCGTAATCGAGGCAGGTGTGCAGCGTCTGCTGTGCCAACGTACGCACCTTGGATCGGCAGAAGGGTCCGTCATGGGTTTCGTTGCCTCCTGCAGTAACGGTGAACGACGAGTGCGCATCGCAGAGAGGATATACGTACGATGTATATACGTCACACGGCTCGTACAGCCAAAAGTTACATACCGCGGCAGTGGCAGCCATGAAATTCTGAGCTTCGAGGTCACGGTGTTTGTTGGGACAGGAACTTGATATTGGTTCCTTGTCTTCCAATTGGAGAACATTTCGCTCTCCGGCGGAACCGGCGGAACTTAGGCCTGCTGGGAAATCGTGGCCCGCGCGAACTCGATGACCAGATGCGGCTGATACTATCGTTGACTCGAGGCAGTCGACGAACCTTGCTGGGGACGCTTGGCGAGTCTTTGCAGCCGTGTTCACTGTT
>JBBPPC010000103.1:0-43142 GCA_038091775.1 Leccinum olivaceopallidum | reverse complement strand
ACATGTATGTTCTGATTGGGTTTCACATAGTACTTTTGGATTCACCGACAGCCCTGTAGTCCCATGCGACAACTTCCCGGACGTGACTCTTACTTTTGGCGGCAAGCCATTTACGATGTATGCTGACAACCTCAACCATGGACCGGTGGTGAATGGCTCACCCGATTGTTTCAGCGCAATCCTGGCTAATGCCGCGATGGATGGCTGTGAGATCTTCCTGCACGGCGTACTTTGAACATACCAACCACTGAACCCCTCTTGCCAGTTGCGCCACCATACTGGATCATTGGGACCAATTTCCTCCGGGGCTTCTATACTGTGTTCAACATGGATTCCAACCCACCTCAAGTTGGATTCGCGCATCTTGAAGGACCCTCAGAATCATCGACAGCGTAGCACTATTTTCTGGCCTTTTAGCTCCCACTTGCATGGCCACGGTCGCAAGCATGGTGCCGTGGATTGTTGTGGATCAGTGATGAAAGGAGAACGGGGGAGAGGTGGGAGCGAAGCGACGAAGAGGTGTCAACAGATTTCCTCGGCCCGCTTCTCTTCGAAGGAAACAGTGTGCCAATCGAGTATGTTATTATGGTACTTGTCAAAAGGACTCGTCTATATCTGACTGTCGGATCTGGTATTTCATGCCCATGATCGGCCACTTCAGCGAACCGCCTGATCATCATGTAGGGGAACCCGTCGAGTCGGTCAGTGGAGGCGTTTATCTGGATTTGGAGATCCGTCAGCATTGCTGGGATTTCGGAAAGGTCGTAGGGGAAGGGCGACAAGTGATCAAGCGACCGTGCGAGACTCTCAAACGGATATCGACCCCGGGCCATCGATTTCACCCGTGTGATGGGGCAAGCCCTTAGCCGATAGCAACTGGGGGTCCTGACTCCTGAATGGGTTACGAGATCTTAAATACTCACACCGGCGACGCAGACAAGCACTTCAGTGACCATTCGTCTGACTCTGCGTCGTCGTAGATACTAGATATTGTTTACACTAGTACTCAGCTTCAATTCCCCTGATGTCATCATCCGGTTTCACGTTGTCGATTGTCGGCGTGAAACCCGATCATAGCTAATCATGACCGCTTCCGACGAGCAACATACTCGATTGGCACACTTTTTCTTCGAGGAGAAGTGGGCCGAGTGATGCTACGGACCTCCTCATCTGTTCGCTGTCTTCTCTCCCCCATTCTCTCATCTCTGAGTCATCACTGATCCACACCCATCCACGCACATGTTCGATCCTGCGACCGGGGCCATGCAAGTAGGAGTGAAACGGCCAGAACAGAGTGCTACGCCGCTTCCGACGATCCCGACGATATTTCTTGAAGATGCGCAAATCCAACTTGAGGTGGGATGGTATCCATCTGAAACACGGTATAGAAGAGCTCGAGAAAATTGGACCCAATGCTCCAGGGTTCGAATGACTCTTCAGCTGGCAAGAGGGATTCAGTCGTTATGTATGCCATGCGGTTCAAGGCTGAAGAGGGAAGATCTCACCGTCATCAGTCACGACTCGAGCTACGATTCCAGTGAAACAATGGGGTGAGCCAGCCACCACCGGTCCATGGTTGAGGTGGTCAGCAGGAATCGTAAATGGCTTGCCGCCAATAGTAAGAGTCACGTCCGGGAAGTCATCGCATGGGACTACAGGGCCGTCATTGAACCCGAAAATACTACGTTGAAACCCAATCGGAACTTACATGTGTACCAACCATTTTCTAAAGCCTTCCCACCACGGGCTTTATGCAGGGTCAAAACTCGATCCGGATCACCATAGATAAAGTTGGCACCAGTGTCGATAATCGAGACTACATTTCTCAGGATCGGTTTGCCATTGACACGAATATCATCCACTATCACCTCCCAGTATCCCTGAATAGTAAAGTGAGTATGCGACTGCGACTGCTACTCAATGTTCCATTTCAGCTCACCTGGACGGTTTCCACATCGACAAAGGTGATGTCGCCTGTGTACAGCTCTTTGTTCACTCCACCAATGTACAACTCGCCTCCATAAGGGGTAAGCTTTAATGAGAATACTGCATTGGGCAGTTTTCCCTCACTGATGAGTGTTTCGAGCAAGGAGCTAGCAGGATACGCCGATATAGACTGGAAAGCCAGTCCCAACATACCGTCCGCAGGGAAGTGAGACTTTTTCATGTTGGCTGAATATGTTGTTGCAACACCAATGCTCTGCTTGTCCGCCTACCCAGTGGTCAGAATTCATCGGGTTTATGATCATGAAGAGATAACGTACATTGAAGCCAGCAATGGTTACGTTATCAGTGTATATTTGACCTGTAACTGTTGCACCATCTCCAAATTCGATTTCAAATGGCTCGTCCAAGTTCTTGGCAGTGATAGACAATGCAGGGTCCCAGAGGTTATCATGGCTTTTGCAGTTCTCATCACCGGTTGATGCTGGAATGAAGAGATCGCTGGGTCGGATTGAACAAGGGAGTAAGGTGGTTCTCAACAGGAAATACTTACCTAGAACCAGTGTCAACCTGGACTGTGATAAATATTAGCGTCCATCTGTGCCAGGAAAAGCACGGAGAACCTACCAGTGAAGAGTTTGGGAGGAGTACCGATCGAAATAGTACCATACCAAACATCGTAATCGGGAATGGCAGTGGTCAAGTCAAGCGCAGCCGACCCGCTGCGTTTCAAAGCAGAAGGGTGGGTCGTTCCGACCGTGTTCGAGATCAGCGACAGAGAGGGTTTCATGAGGGGTATGGAAATCCCGTTGCCTTTCCCTCTGGGTCTGGGTATTGAAGCGGCCGGAACATCTAATGCAGCGATGACTGCGACAACTGTGAGACGTATTGAAAAGTAAGTGAACATTAGTCCTGATGAGGGGCGACAGTGGTATGTCCGCCTTAAATGTAACCCCTACGGGCCCTACCCACGCCATCGATCTATGCATCATGAATAGGAACGAGTCGGATGATATACCTGACACTGATGAGCTTCATCAGGTTACAGTCAAATCTAGACAGATCCAGGATTGTAGATTGTATGAGCAAGGTAAGACAAGACTCTGACACTTTGTCCAGAGGTGCCTATTGAGAGCGTGAAAATGATTGAGAACGCTCTTGATCGCGTGCTGGATCCAAGTTGAGGTCTGGCAGAAGGGATTGTCAAGTAATTATGTACTAAGGAAATGTCTGAAAGTTGCTACTATACAACGAGGAGATCACCTTGCTTGCAACTTGGTAGTCGATGGATGCCATCTGGGTGAAAGCGGAGACGGTGAACGTGTAAAGAGTTCCGAGGAGAGATCTGATGGGGTAATGTAGAGGGGTGACAAGTAAGGATGTAACGAACTGGATGCGATTTTTTGGCGGACGAAGAGAAAGGAAAAGAAGTAAGTAAGTGTTCAAGTTGCGAGAGCGTCCGAACCTTCCCGTCAGACCTTCTGTCGTAGTAGTACGGATGCGGCGAAGGCCTGTGGGAATTTCCCCTTCCCTCTTTTCTCCTAGCAGTCGAAGCCTCCTCACCACTTGTGAATCTATTAGGGGTCGCGCCCTCGGGTCGCCGTAGTCGCCTCTGCGAGTCTGGCCAACTCCGAAGTTCGATAGGCTTGAGATTGGTAGCCCCCTTACGAGAGCTTTCGCAGGCTCGAAACCGCTACCTACAGATACTGTACGGTGCTTGGCCGTCGATACGCTCCGACCCCGGTCCTCAGAGAGGGGCGTCAGGCGCACGAGCAAGCAGGCACGACCGCCCGAGCGTCCCCTCTTCGCACGCAGTACGTCACCATTTCAAAGAGTCTCCAACTACTGTCCAACAGTTTCGAACGAATAGCCCTCCACCACAGTCTATTCCTTTTACATACACCCTTCCCCAGGACCGTCGGACGGACATACATGGTGCATCAGGTCACTAGAATCCCTGTTTAAGATTCTTAACCTTTCCTGTCCCCGTCCCATATACCCCCAACACCTGGTTGATTCCCTTCCCAGCATGAGGCTCCCTAGACAAAATTCGAACCATCGTGATTCGCAGCACAACCCACTTTGAGGCTCGAGCAAGCAGGACCCATTTGACGTGCACGATGCCTCACGACACCGCCATCACATCTATCCGAGGTTCGTCCTTCGAGCCTTTCACGTCAAGTTGCATATCTCTGATTGGACGCGGACCGCGTCGCTCCACCACTTCGATCCCTGGACTCTCGCTCGCGGCGTCGGGTTCAGGTCTTTACTTCAATTGGACATGAGCCGCCTCATCGTCTGTCCACTTCGAGAAGGTAGACTCGAGAAGGTAGAACCCAATTTACGGCCGCGATCAGAATCGCGGTCCCGCTTCTCATCCCCCATCACTGATCTCCACCGCTGTCGTGCGACCCGCGTTCGAAATCCAGGATTTTCCGGTGAGTGATGCTCAACACGCCGTCGACGAGACCCCGCCGTCAATTTGCCTGATTGAAGACAGTTGTCCTAAGCATGCCGACAGCTAGGTATACGATACGAGTCCTTCTGATGAGTACCATACTCGACTGGCGCACATTTTCCTTCGAGGAGAAGCGGGACGAGTCATCATCGTTGGTTCGCTGCCATCTCTCCCCCGTTATCTTCTCACCATTGATTAAAATCCATCCACAACACCATTCTATCATTCTGCAAGATGCGCAAATCCAACTTGAGGTGGGTTGGAATCCATGTTGAACACAGTATAGAAGAGCTTGAGGAAATTGGACCCAATGCTCCAGGATATTGATCGAGCTGGCAAGAGGGATTCAGTCGTTATGTTTGAAGTATGCCGTGCGGTTCAAGGCTGAAGAGGGAAGAACTCACAGCCATGAGTCAGGACATGAGCCGCGATTCCAGTGAAACAATCGGGTGAGCCAGCCACCACCGGTCCAAGGTTGAGGTGGTCAGCAGGAATCGTAAATGGCTTGCCGCCAATAGTAAAAGTCACGTCTGGGAAGTCATCGCATGGGACTACAGGGCTGTCAATGGACCCGAAAGTACTATATGAACCCCAATCAGAACTTACATGTGTAGTCACCATCATCGAAAGCTTTACCGCCATAGGCCTGATGCAGTTTCGAAACTTGATTCGGGTCACCATATATGTAGTTGGCACCAGTGTCGATAATCGAGACTACATTTCTCAGGATCGGTTTGCCATTGACACGAATGTCATCCACTATCACCTCCCAGAATCTCTAATTAAACGATAAAGTGAGTATGCCGCTGCCACTGTTACTCAATGTTACATTTCAGCTCACCTTGGTTTGCACATCGACGAAGGTGATGTCACCTGAAAAGAGCTCTTTGTTCACTCCACCAATGTATAACTCGCCACCGTCAGAGGCGAGCTTGAATGAGAATACTCCATGAAACAGTTTTCCCTCACTGATGAGTGTTTCGAGCAAGGAGCTAGCAGGATACGCCGATATAGACTGGAAAGCCAGTCCCAACAGACCATCCGAAGGGACGCTAGACTTTTCCATGTCAGCTGAGTATGTTGTTGCAACACCAATGGTCTGCTTGTCGGCCTACTCGATGGTCAAACGTCATCACACATATGACCAACAAGAGAAATATAAAACACACAGTGATGCCAGCAATTGTTATGTTATCAGTGTATAGTTTACCTCCGACATTTGCACCATCTTCGAATGAAAATTTGAATGGCTTATCCAAGTCCTGGGCGGTTCGAGATGACGCAGGGTTGAAGAGGTTATCATGGCTTTGGCAGTACTCATCACCGTTCGACGCTGGAATGAAGAGATCGCTGGGTCGGATTGATCAAGGGAGTAGGTGGTTCTCGACAGGAAATGCTTGCCTAGAACCAGTGTCGACCTCGACTGTGATGAAGATTAGCATACATGTGGGCCAGTAGATGCACGGAGAATCTACCAGTGAAGAGTTTGGGAGGAGTACCGATCGCGATGGTCCCATACCAAAATTCCTCATCGTAACTGGTCAAGTCAAGCCCAGCCTTTGCCGGTTTCGAGTTTTGAGACCCGCTCCGTTTCAAAGCAGAAGGGTGAGTAGTTCCCGTGTTCCTCTCATAGTTTTCCAAGCCACAAAGAATCTTGCTGAAACAACAGATGAGGACATCGATTAAAAGGATTCAGAACACAGGACACGTACGCCGTGTATGATGCAGCGGGACGTCTATCAATATTGACGCTTCTCTTGGAGTTTAGCGACGGAGAGTATTTGGTGAGCGGTATGGAAATTCCATCGCCTTTCCTCCCAGTGGGTCTTGGTATTGAAATGGCCGAAACGGATAATGCAACAATGACTGCGATACCTATGAATCGTATCGAAAAGAAAGTGAGCATCAGGGCTGATGAGGAGCGACGGTGGTATCCCCGCCTTAAATGTTGCCGACTCCCACCCACACCAGCGATGTAACGATCACTGATAGGAAAAAATCGGATGATAAACCCGAAACTGATGAGCTTCACCACTGGGTAAAAGTCGGATTACCTATGAAGCGTATCGAAAAGCAAGTGAGAATCAGGGCTGATGAGGAGCGACGGTGGTACATCCGCCTTAAATGTTGCCGACTCCCACCCACACCAACGATGTAACGATCACTGATAGAAAAAAATCGGATGATAAACCTGAAACTGATGAGCTTCACCACTGGGTAATAGTAGGAATCAGAATTCTTGATTGTATGAGCAAGGGTTTAGTGAGACAAGATGACACCTGATCCAGACGTACCTAGCGAGACTGCTAAAATGATCGAGAATCTCGAGGGTGTGTTGAATTGGGTCTGGCAGAAGGTAGTCTCCCGTAGGCTGACAGGCCCTTCAGTATCAAGACAATCGTTCCGTGACTACTACTGGCAGATCCTTAGGAAGCATCGTCAAAGTCGCTCCACACTGAGGTTGGAAAGATAAGCCTTAAAACGGTCATTTCCTTGACGTCCACATCGGATCATCTCTCAGATCTCATCTGTCATTTATTTATTTATTCTGCTCATATCTCGCCTGACTTCGCGACTCGCAGCACAACCGACTTCAAGGCTCGAACAGGCAGCATATATCCGAGGTCTGTCATTCGAGCACTTCATGTCACGTTGGCATCTCCTCTCTCCACCACTTCGATCTACCGGCTTCAGGGACTCTCACTAACACTCGCGGCACAGTTACGTCAAGTTCAGGTCTTTAAATTTGACGTGAGCCGAATCATCGTTTGTTCACTTCGAGAAGGTAGGACCCATTTTACGGCGGCCGCGATCAGAATTTGCGATCAGAGTCGTGGTCTCGCTTCTCATCCTCCACCAGCCCTTCCGAGTCTGATGAGTAGCAAACTAGAATGCCATAGTTCCTTTGAGGAGAGCGGGACGAGTCACTTTCGTTGGTTCGCTGCCATCTCTCCCCCGTTCTCTTCTCACCATTGATCAAAATCCATCCACGACACCATGCTATCATTCTGCAAGATGCGCAAATCCAACTTGTGGTGGGTTGGAATCCATGTTGAACACACTATAGAAGAGCTCGAGGAAATTGGTCCCAATGCTCCAGAGTTTGAATGACTCTTCAGCTGGCAAGAGGGATTCAGTCGTTATGTATGCCATGCATGATGCGGTTCAAGGCTGAAGAGGGAAGATCTCACAGTCATCAGTCACGACTCGAGCTATGATTCCAGTGTAACAATCGGATGAGCCAGCCACCACCGGTCCAAGGTCGAGGTCGTAAGCAGACATCGTAAATGGCTTGCCGCCAAGAGTAAAAGTCACGTCCGGGAAGTCATCGCATGGGACTACAGGGTTGTCAATGGACACGAAAGTACGATGTGAAACCCAATCAAAACATACATGTGTACCAACCATCCTCGAAAGCTTTACCACCATGGGCCTGATGTAATTTCGAAACTTGATTCAGTTCACCACAGATGTAGTTGGCACCACTGTCGATAATCGAGACCACATTTCCAAGGACCGGCTTGCCATTGACACGAATGTCATCAACCATCACTTCCCAGTAACTCTAAATGGTAAAGTGAGTACGCCGCTGCCACTGTTACTCAATGTTACATTTCAGCTCACCTTGGTTTGCACATCGACGAAGGTGATGTCACCTGAAAAGAGCTCTTTGTTCACTCCACCAATGTATAACTCGCCACCGTCAGAGGCAAGCTTTAATGAGAATACTCCATGAAACAATTTTCCCTCACTGATGAGTGTTTCGAGCAAGGAGCTAGCAGGATACATCGATATAGACTGGAAAGCCAGTCCCAACATACCGTCCGCAGGGAAGGCAGACTTTTCCATGTCAGCTGAGTATGTTGTTGCAACACCAATGGTCTGCTTGTCGGCCTACTCGATGGTCAAACGTCATCACATATATGACCAACAAGAGAAATATAAAACACACAGTGATGCCAGCAATTGTTATGTTATCAGTGTATAGTTTACCTCCGACATTTGCACCATCTTCGAATAAAAGTTTGAATGGCTTATCCAAGTCCTGGGCGGTTCCAGATGACGCAGGGTTGAAGAGGTTATTATGGCTTTGGCAGTACTCATCACCGTTCGACGCTGGAATGAAGAGATCGCTGGGTCGGATTGATCAATGGAGTAGGTGGTTCTCGACAGGAAATGCTTGCCTGGAACCAGTGTCAAGCTGGACTGTGATGAAGGTTAGCATACATGTGGGCCAGTAGATGCACGGAGAATCTACCAGTGAAGAGTTTGGGAGGAGTACCGATCGAGATGGTCCCATACCAAAAATCCTCGTTGTAACTGGTCAAGTCAAGCCCAGCCTTTGCCGGTTTCGAGGTTTGGGACCCTCTCCGTTTCAAAGCAGAAGGGTGAGTAGTTCCCGTGTTTCGCTCATAGTTTTCCAAGCCACGAAGAAGCTTGCTGAAACAACAGATGAGGACATCGATTAAAAGGATTCAGGACACGTACGCCGTGTATGATGCAGCGGAACGTCTATCAATATTGACGCTTCTCTTGGAGTTTAGCGACGGAGAGTATTTGGTGAGCGGTATTGAAATTCCATCGCCTTTCCCCCCAGTGGGTCTTGGTATTGAAACGGCCGAAACGGATAATGCAACAATGACTGCGATACCTATGAATCGTATCGAAAAGAAAGTGAGCATCAGGGCTGATGAGGAGCGACGGTGGTATATCCGCCTTAAATGTTGCCGACTCCCACCCACACCAACGATGTAAGAATCACTGATAGGAAAAAATCGGATGATATACCTCTTTGAAACTGATGAGCTTCACCACTGGGTAACAGTCAGATTTAGATTTCTTGATTGTATGAGCAAGGGTTCAGTGAGACAAGATGACACCTGATCCAGACGTACCTATTGAGACTGCCCAAACGATCGAGAATCTCGATGGCGTGTTGAATTGGGTCCGGCACAAGGTAGTCTCCCGTAGGCAGGCCCTTAAGCATTAATGCATCATGCAACGTTTGCTTAGCCATGAGCGGTGTTCGCAGACAGCAGCCTGATGCAGGTCCTCAGCTAAATTTTAGTCTTTTCCAAGAAATGTCTTATTGGTACAACGGAAGAAAGTCAACCACACGTACACTTCATACCCCCTCTGCAATCAACCTCTCCGGCCTCTCCACCAATCCCCTCCACGTCTCCACAAATGCAGCCAACTCAGCCCCTTCCACAACCCGATGATCCGCACTCCAGCTCACATCCACCTTTAGCCTCCTCTCCCCCTTCCCTTCCGTCGCTTCCCAAACCTCCTTGCTCACGTCCCACACCCACCTCGCCCTCCCGATCGCCACGATCGCAACCCCACCACCAGGCACAAGAACCGGGCTCGCATGCTCCCCAAGCCCGACCGCACCGACGTTGCTCACGCTGATTGTACCGCCCCTTCGTGGCATCTCTTTCAGCGTCAGCCCAGATGGAACTTGCCGACCCAGATAAGCCAGATGCGCCACCCGCGACGCGAGCCCGTGAATGGATAGTGTTTGTGCGCCACTGATCGTGGGGGTGTACAGCCCCGTCGGGGTGCTCAGCGCGAGTGCCAGGTCAGCCGAAGGGCGGACCGTCAACGTTGGCTTTCCGTTCCCAGTATTGCTCGCATCGGAGGTGGGGGTGATGGATGACCGTAAGAGCGGCCATTCCATCATCGCGCTAGCGAGTGCCTTGAGAAGGAACGGAAGGTACGTCAGCTTGGAAAACGTACCCCCCTCCTGGACGGGCGGAGGGGCAGGCGCGGGGTAAAGCGCGGACGGGTCGACCATGTGTGACGTAGGCAACCCTGCCGTTGTCGACGATGGTGGGAGGTAGTGGGATGGAATGCTTGCGTTTAGTATTGGTAGTAGTTCATGAAATCGCGTCAGATCGAGCGAGGTGCCGTATCTATTGGGCAGATGTGAGTATATACTAGTCGTTTCGTCTGTGCAAACGACACGTACCCGAATCTGGGTATCTCGAGGCTCTGAACAGGGTCACGAGGCGGAAACGACCGACCAGACAAAGGGAACGTACCTGCGTCATCGCCTTCCACATGCCATACCGCGTCCTACCCAAGTCTACCACAACATCCTTGTCTTCTGCCCGTACAACTTGTTCTGCCTCGCTGCTACTAGAGACAGCGGCACGACCTCTGGCACTGACGAACACCTCGACGTCCTTCTTCTCGACGCGCCCGTCCCGTCCGCTGCCAGGTGCGAGGGCCGCAAGATCGATCCCTTGTTGGCGAGCCAAATGACGCACGGATGGGGTAGCAAGAATGTGGTCCGACGACGACGACCTCAAGGAAGTCGTATGATTCGCATCATCCGCGTTCGTTGGATCGAGCGGGTGCTTCTTGCTGGCACTCGGCGGTGACTCGACGATATTCCCAGGCCACGGTGCCTCCCCGAGTTCCGCTGGTTCCGACGCGGCGGCCGGATCTTGGACTTGCGTGCGTTCAGGGTCCGCTGGCGACGACGAGTCGGGCTGCGAGGTGGGGTTTAATTCAGAGTCGTCGTGCTCGACTTCGATGAGGCAGAGTCCTGCCCCGACTTTGGCGATTTCTCCTTCCTGAACTAGCAACTCCTTGACGACACCGTCAAACGGGGACGTGATTTCGACGCTGGCCTTGTCACTCTGGACTTCGCACAGCGCGTCGAAGCTCTGAACGGCGGACGAGGGCTTTATGGACCTGAAACGTTTGCCTGTCAGCCGTATGTACTGGACGGAAAGAAGGTGCGACGGACCACTTGATGACCTCGCATTCTGTGATGCCCTCTCCAATGTCTGCGAGCTTGAATGTGTGGAGAACTTTGCGGGCAGCGAGTAGCGCGTTGGCGGTGTGGAACTTGTTTGAATGGGTGCGGAGGAAGGGCCCGCGGACGAGGCATTGTTGGAGGCGGGGAAGGTTCATTGTAGCGGTAGTAGTGGATGATCATGTAATCAGGGAATGATCGAGTTCATTGAGTTGTGACAGTCATGTCACCGGCGGTACCGTCAACACACCGTTTACATAGAAATTTTCTTGGACATCTCGCTGAGTCTCTGACGTTTCGCATGGGAAGGTAAGTTCAAGTTGGCGCATCTTGTACCGCCGCCTGCCAGTGGAAATGCTCGTATTTTGGGATGGGCGTGGTCGCCGTAATTTTCCCCACAGCCAACGTTGTAACATTGATCAAGACACACTCGCAGAAGGAGCTCGAGGTGAACTGGTGTTATCATTTGGCACCTGGTCTTTAAACATTTACAGATAGACTGGGGTCTTAAATCTTGCTTCTCCGCCACATCCAGCTGCGTACATGACCCTCAACTCGAGTCAGGTCCCCGATGAAAGCTCCCAAACCCTCTTCTCTGAGAGATGCTAGCTTCAAGGTGCCATAATCACCGCAATCGCCTACGGCGTCGCAGTCTCGCTCTATTTCTTAGCTTTTTATTTCCTCGTTCGCGAGAAGAACCGAGTCAAGTTCAGGAGGTGCTTGCCTCTGCTCGTCTACACCGTCGCTTCCATTATTCGCGGAACTCTCTACTCGATCAGCGTCTCCGCGTTCACCCAGATGGCGTTCATCGACAGACGTAACTACCCAGAGGGCCAAATGCGTCCAAGACTTTATTTACACCATCCCCATGGGCGATTTGGGAAGGGTGGCGTTGGTCATGTCGAACTGGTTGTCGGATGCTCTAGTGGTCAGTGAGGGTCAATCAGACATCATAGCGTGCACTCACTGTTGACGAGCCAGGTATGGCGCTTCAAAGTCGTTTATCAAACGTGCGGGATCCCTATATGAATCGTTCCCTGCCTGTTGCTTGCAGGTTCAGTAGATCAGCACTTGTCCATATTCTCGTCCAAAGTTATGCCTAGTAACACTGCATATGGCGAAAAAAAAACAGCCCTTTGGACTAACCCGGTAAAACCACTAGATAACCGCAAGGGAAAAGATGGACCGGGCTATGCAGGCGAATCGATGTCGGTTAGAGGATTGGATATTTCGTCGTCGTCTGCTTCATCCAGAGTCACTGTTGTGAGGCTCGCAAATCGTTCTGCAGAACCGTATTTTGGGTGAAAAGTCCCCTTGAAGCTTGGCAGTAGCAATCTGCTGACGTCGGACAAGCGTCTTTCTTCAACGAAGTTTCGCTCGCAGTCTGTTTGTAGGACATATTTCTGACGTACGACAAAGTCGGTCTCATACTCAGTCTGAACTCAATCGTTCTCGAACCTTGCCCGTCTTTCAAGTTCCCTCTAATCACTTTCGCCTCCTTCTCGTACTATTCTGAAATTTGGATCTATGTATCTCGATTGAGAACGTGCTACTACACCCCCTTTCGTGTTCGCAGATCGGCCGCAGACCTCGCTCGTCCGTCAGGTATCTCCAACAGTTTTCATTACAATTCCAAATACTCTGCCTTGCGGGCCCCACATACAAAACCAAGAGGCTCCGAGTCCACGTTCGGCAAGTCGTGGCAGTGATCAAACGTTGCACAACGTGGGAAAAGAAAAACAGTACAAACGAGTTACGACACATCGCGAACGCAGTGATCGACGCCGTGCGGTCCCTTCCTACTCTCGACTCGTGCGCTGAAACGGCTTCAAACCACGTTGTAAACCACGGAAACAACGCGTAGAACGGCGCTGCCACCTCCCTCGCCATCCCGGCGCATCAGACGCACTCGTCGCTGACACTGTCATCGCCTCCTCAACACGCTCCCGGAGACCTTCTCGACACAAACAGCGCGCGCAATCGCCCTACCATCTCCGAGTCCCTAGTCGATAACGACGCGTCCCTTGACGCCATAACCCACGCGTGCGCCAAAACGGCACGCCTTTTGACGCTACCCCTTCTGTTCACGACGACGCTGCGTTTCTTTCGCCCGTCAACGATTCGGTCCCCCCCAGCGTCCTCAACATTCTCAGTGACGGCATGATATTTCAGGTACATATCAAGATTGTAATGTGTTTGTACGTAATGGAATTTGGATAATGGCGTCAAGTACAGTGACTGGGACTCGATGAAACACGTATCTAATTCTAATTCACGACATCGGTTCGACATTCTTAGGTGAACAATATAATATTATGATGGCATCAATTTCAAGGGCCTGCTAGCAGGATGATCGAGGGGCGAGCCGGGTGATGGCATCACGGGCCTACTGGCCGCTTAGTGAGAGGATCGAGGGGCGGGCGACTCGGAGGTAAAGCATCGCCTGCTAGCAGGAGGATGGTGACGAGGATTACAGTTTTATGCATTGTTAGCATCACTGAAGTACTGACCTACGAGGAGCACCGTTAACATTGATGATACATCAATCTGTCAAGGACTGCTGATGGTAAACCAATCATGTCACGGAAGGTCACGGCCTCACCTTCTACCCGGAGCCAGCAATGAATAGTCCCGAATCACTTCACAACCGTCGTCTTGATTACCCCCGCAACGATCATTCTCCTGCTAGGTCCTAATTTCGAGACACGCAATGGCAAGAGCGCTCTTAATAGGTGTGTTTAGATCAAACATCATCTTGTCTTGCTCGACGCTTGCCCATACCCTCTAAAATTTTAGATCTGTCAGGATTCGGTTGTTATCTGATGCATGTTCATTGATTTCGGGGATATTTGCGATCTTTGATGTATAAATCCTTGGCCTATGTGAGATTTAAGGCAGATAGGCTACACCACCGTCGCTCCTCATCAGCACTTATGCTCACTTCCTTTTCAATACGCTTCACAGTTGTCGCAGTCATTGCTGCATTAGCCGTTTCAGCCGCTTCAATACCTAGACCCAGGAGGAAAGGTCACGGAATTTCCATACCACTCACCAGACATTCAACATTGCTGAACTCCAACGTTAACAAAAGTGTCAATTTTGATGGACTCAAGTCTCGCGCTGGATCATATACGACGTACGTGTCGTGAATTCATCCTTTTACTCGACGTCATCATGTATCGTTCCAGCAAGCTTCTTCGCGGCTTGGAAAACTATGAGAGGAACACGGGAACCACCCACCCGTATGCTTTGAAACACAGCGGGTCCCAAAATTGGAAACGCAGTGGAGCTGCATTTGACTTGACCTGTCACGAGGATGGTTGGTATGGTGCCATTTCGGTGGGAACTCCTCCCAAACCCTTCATTGGTATGTAGGTTCTCCGAGTGCATTTCCTGGAACACGTGTGCTGATCTTCATCATGGCAGTCCAGATTGACACCGGTATCAGGTAAGCATTTTCTTCCAGACCACGCCCTTGTTCAATCCGACCCAGCGATCTCTTCATTCCATCGTCAATCGGTAACAAGTACTGCAAAAGCCACGATAACCTCTTCAACGCTGCTTCGTCTGCAAGTGTTAAGGACTTGGATAAGACATTTCAAATGGAATTTGGAGATGGTGCAACTGCGGATGGTAAACAATACACTGATAACATAACTATTGCTGGCTTCACGGTACGTTCTCTCTCTATCATCATAAATGTGGTGGCTTCTGACGACTGAGTAGGCGGAAAAGCAGACTATTGGTGTTGCAACAACATACTCAGCTAAACTTGCCAAGGATCACTTCCCTGCGGACGGTATGTTGGGACTGGCTTTCCAGTCTATTTCGGAGTATCCTGCTAGCTCCCTGTTCGAAACACTCATCAGTGAGGGAAAGCTACTCAATGGAGTGTTCTCCCTCGAGCTTACCCCTGACGGGGGTGAGTTGTACATTGGTGGAGTGAATGAAGATGTATACTTAGGTGACATCTATTATGTTGATGTACCAACCAGGGTGCCGGTGAGTTGAAAACAACATTTAGTAGTAGTCGCTGATGCATACTCATTTCACCATTAGGGATTCTGGCAGGTGACAGTGGATGATATTCGTGTCAATGGCAAACTGATCCTGAAAAATGTACCCGCGATCATCGACTGTGGCGCCAACTACATCTTCGGTGATCAGGATCGAGTTTCGAGATTGCATAAAGCCTATGGTGGTAAAGCTTTTGAGGACGGTTGGTACACATGTAAGTTCTGGTTGGGGTTCACAAAGTGCTTCGGGGTCCACTGACAGCCCTGTAGTCCCATGCGATCACTTCCCGGACGTGGCTTTTACTTTTGGCGGCAGGCCATTTACGATCCCTGGCCATGAGCTCGACTTTGGACCGGTGGTGGAGGGCTCGCCCGATTGTTTCAGTGGAATAGTAAGTCGTAGTCAGAATGAAGTCGGTGAGATCTTTTCTCTTCATTCTTGAACCGTACGGCCAACACACTAACTGCTGAATCCGTCTTGCCATCTGTGCCAGCATTCTGGACTATAGGGTCCATTTTTCTCCAGGGCTTCTATACTGTGTTCAACATGGATTCTAAGCCACCTCGAGTTGGATTTGCCCAACTCAAAGGATAGTCGGAAGCGTAGCACTCTTTTCCGACATTGTCCTGCCGATTCAGATAATATTTCTCGCCCGTGGACAAGACTCGTTTGGTATACATACCCGGTATAATTAATTTTTTTTTCATTGAACCGTTTTGGTCCATTTGATCTGTTTTGATGTAATTTTCTGAATCAGTACTCATTCGAGCAGGAAGCCTCCCTCCTCCCCACTATGCGACCAATATATCCGGGGTCGCGCCCTTGTATCGCCTCAGTCGCCTCTGCGAGTCTGGCCAACTCCCTCGATAGGGCTTAAGATTGGTAGCTGAACCCTAAACGGACTCGGATGTGCAGCGGTCCGGGTAGCGGCAAGCCCCCTGATGAGAGCTTTCGCAGGCTCGAAACCGCTACCTACTGCTCCCTCACCTGCCCCTACTCGGTACATCGCATGTCCGATGGCCCGACCCCGATCCTCGGAGAGAGGTATCCCGACCGACGAGCAAGCAGGCATGACCGCCCGAGCGGACTCTCTTCGCACACGTAACACAAACAAAGGTAGTCCGGCATCCTCCGAGTATCAGACGATTGGGACAGTTGGACCAGGTCTCGACCCGACTCTCGGGATGGTACGCGCATTGGACGAACAAGGGGGATGGGTGTGCGGTTTCGAGCCTGCGAAAAGCTCTCGGCAGGGGGTTACCGCTTATATCTCGACTCGACCGCCGCCCTTCCAGGGCCATATAGGTAACAACACTCAGAGGGAGTAGAACCCTCCAAGCGATTGGTGTCGTATGGTCGGGAGAAGGCGGGTGTGGATGAGGAGGCTTCTGATCAAGAATTCCATCGTCACCAGGACGATCCCAAGGGCCAGCCGGGCAATTGAATCCAAATCTTTCTCCACGGAACGAGCCGCCATCCACAGAAGCGGCACTCGATAAGATAACATACCTGGTAAAGCTCATCAGCTTCAGATATATCATCCGATTAGTTCCGATCAGTGATCGTTACATCGTTGGCGTGGGTGGGAGACTAGTAGGAGTCAGCAATATTTAAGGCGGATATACCACCGTCGCTCCTCATCGCACTTATGCTCACTTGCTTTTCAATACGATTCACAGTTGTCGCAGTCATCGCTGCATTAGCCGTTTCGGCCGCTTCAATACCCAGACCCAGGGGAAAAGGCAGTGGAATTTTCATACCACTCACCAAATACTCTTCGTCGTTGAACTCCAACAAAAGTGTCAATATTGATGGACTCGAGTCTCGCGCTATATCACACACGACGTACGTGTTGTGAATCCTTTTACTCGGTGTTCTCATTCGTCGTTTCAGCAAGCTTCTTCGTGGCTTCGAAAATTATGAAAGGAACACGGGAACGACCCATCCTTATGCTTTGAAACAGAGCGGGTCTCAAGACTGGAAACGCGGTGGCGCTGAGCTTGACTTGGTCCACGAGGGGTCTTTTTGGTATGGTACAATCTGGATTGGTACACCTCCCAAACTCTTCACTGGTAAGTTCTCCATGTATTTACTGGCACACACGAATGCCAATCTTCTTCACAGTCCACATTGACACCGGTATCAGGTAAGTATTTCCTGTCGAGACTCGACACCACATATCCCACTTGTTCAATCCGACCCAGCGATCTTTTCATTCCAGCGTCGAACGGTGATGAGAACTGCAAAAGCCATGATCACCTCTTCAACGCTGCTTCGTCTACAACTGCCAAGGACTTGGATAAGTCATTTTCAATCGAATTTGCAGATGGTGCATCTGTCGATGGTAAACAATACACTGATAACATAACAATTGCTGGCCTCACTGTACGTTCTCTCTCTATGATTATAAATGTGATGGCTTCTGACCACCGAATAGGCCGACAAGCAGACAATTGGTGTCTCAACGACATACTCGACTATGATGGCAAAATCTGAATTTCCACCGGACGGTGCATTGGGAATGAGTTTCTCGTCTCTTTCGCAATACCCTGCTAGCTCCCTGCTCGAAACACTTGTCAGAGAGAAAAAACTGGCAGATGGAGTATTTGCATTCAAGTTTACCTCTGATGTAGGCGAGCTGTACATTGGTGGAGTGAACAAAGAGCTGTACACAGGTGATATCACCTTTGTCAATGTACAACTCAAGGTGAGCTGAAATGTACCATCGAGTTGTAGTCGTAACCACTCACTTTCACCGTTAGGCATTCTGGCAGGTGATAGTGGAAGATATTCGTGTCAATAACAAACCGGTGCTGGAACATGTACCCGCGATTATCGACACTGGTGCCAGAAACATCTATGCTGATCAGGATCAAGCTTTGAAACTGCATCAGGCCTATGGTGGTAAAGCTTTCAAAGATAGATACTTCACATGTAAGTTCTAATTGGGATTCACATAGAACTTTTAGGTCCATTGACAGCCCCATAGTCCCATGCGATCACTTCCCGGACGTGACTCTCACTTTTGGAGGAAAGCCATTTACGATCCCTGCTGATAAGCTCAATTTTGGACCGGTGAAGCGTGGCTCGTCCGATTGTTTCAGTAGAATAATCAGTCATCCAGATGCCTGTAAGATATCATATTCCCTCTTCAACCTTGAACCCTATAGCGTACTTCAAACATACTAACTACTGAACCCCTCTTGGCAATCCGGATCAGCATTCTGGACCATCGGGTGCGCTTTCCTCGAACTTTTCTATACTGTGTTCAACATGGATTCCAACCCACCTCAAGTTGGATTTGCGCATCTTGAAAAATAGTCGGAAGCGTAGTACTCTTTTCTGGCACTGTCATCCCACTTCCTTATTCAGATCGCATGTGTCGCTTGTTGACAAGACTCGTTTCAGTTAGACGGTGCCAAGGCGTCATCACAGCGCGCCATACGTACACACAGATCATTAGCTCCTTTGTTAGTTTAATATACTTGATATCCTGCGTAGCACTGAACGTTTGAACGTTGAGCACTGTGGATGTTGGTTACATAACAGTGGTTCATGCACCTAAGGCAGCGCCTCTTCGGCACCAATAGAGACCTAAAAGGCCCATTTCCGATGCTACAAGTATGTGACCTCTGAGGTGTCGGGCCTCCCGCTTCTAAAATAGATCCTCCCATCCGCATCGGTGGGTTCATGACCTCGACAAATTAATGATTATGTAATCAACGACTTCATATCCATTGATTCCATTGACTGCTCGGAGGTCGCTTGTAATACAGTCACAAGGATCGAGTTTTGAAATTGCATCAAGCCTATTTTGGTAAAGGTTCTGAGGATGGTTGGTACACATGTAAGTTCTGGTTGAGGTTCACAAAGTGCTTCGGGGTCCACTGACAGCCCTGTAGCCTGAGTCCCATTCGATCACTTCCCGGACGTGGCTTTTACTTTTGGCGGCAGGCCATTTACGATCCCTGGCCATGAGCTCGACTTTGGACCGGTGGTGGAGGGCTCGCCCGATTGTTCCAGTGGAATAGTAAGTCGTAGTCAGAATGATGTCGGTGAGATCTTTTCTCTTCATCCTTGAACCGTATGGCCAACGCTCAATCGACTTCGCAGGAGCGTGATGATTTTGGCCGACAGAACCCTCCTCCTCAAAAGGAGTCGAGGATCCCACGTTGGCATGATCCCAACGTGGGGACCGCATGGTAGTGCAAAAGTGCAGGCGAGTGCCTGAAAAGGTCTCGTGTGCCCGCACCACCTGTGAAATTCCCCCCTTTCTTTCTCTCTCTCTCTCATTCTCTCATTCGAGCAGGAAGCCTCCCTCCTCCCCACTATGCTACCAATCTATCCGGGGTCTCGTATCGCCTCAGTCGCCTCTGCGAGTCTGGCCAACTCCCTCGATAGGGCTTAAGATTGGTAGCTGAACCCTAAACGGACTCAGATGGGCAGCAGTCGGGGTAGCGGCAAGCCCCCTGATGCCAAGAGCTTTCGCAGGCTCGAAACCGCTACCCACTGTTCCCTTACCTGCCCCCACTCGTACTGTACATCGCATGTCCGATGGCCCGACCCCGATCCTCGGAGAGGGGTGTCCCGACGGACGAGCAAGCAGGCATGACCGCCCGATCGTCTCTCTTCGCACACAGACAACTATGGCCGAAGGCCATAGTCCGGCACTCTCCGAGGATTAGAGGATCGGGACAGCGTTGGACCAGGTCTCGACCCGACTCTCGGGATGGTACGCGCATTGGATGATCAAGGGGGATGGGTGTGCGGTTTCAAGCCTGCGAAAAGATTTCGGAAGGGGGCTACCGCTTATATCCAGACTCGACCGCCGCCCTTCCAGAGCCGTGTAGGTAACAGCACTCAGAGGGAGTAGAAAAGCGATTGGTGTCGTATGGTCGGGAGAAGGCGGGTGTGGATGAGGAATCTGAGGCTTCTGATCAAGAATGCCATCGTCACAGGACGATCCCACGGGCCAGCCGGGCAATCGAATCCAAAGCTTTCTCCACGAAACTACCCGCCATCTACAGAAGGCATTTGATAACATACCTGGTAAAGCTCATCAGCTTCAGATATATCATCCGATTAGTTCCTATCAATGATCGTTACTCTTTATGTCGTTGGTTTGGGTGGAGTCGACTACATTTAAGGCGGGTAGACCACCGTCATTCCTCATCGCACTTATGCTCACTTGCCTTTCAATACGCTTCACAGTTGTCGCAGTCATTGCTGCATTAGCTGTTTCGGCCGCTTCAATACCCAGACCCAGGGGGAAAGGCAATGGAATTTTCATACCACTCACCAAATACTCTTCGTCGATCAACTCCAACAAAAGTGTCAATATCGATGGACTCAAGTCTCGCGCTAGATCATACACAACGTACGTGTTGTGAATCCTTTTACTCGGTGTTCTCATTCGTCGTTTCAGCAAGCTTCTTCGTGGCTTCGAAAATTATGAAAGGAACACGGGAACGACTCACCCTTATGCTTTGAAACAGAGCAGGTCTCAAAACTGGAAACGCGGTGGCGCTGGGCTTGACTTGGCCCACGAGGGGTATTTTTGGTATGGTACAATTTGGATTGGTACACCTCCCAAACCTTTCAATGGTAAGTTCTCCATGTATTTACTGGCACACACGAATGCCAATCTTCATCACAGTCCACATTGACACCGGTATTAGGTAAGTATTTCCTGCCGAGACCACATCTCCCAGTTGTTCAATCCGACCCAGCGATATTTTCATTCCAGCGTCGAACGGTGATGAGAACTGTAAAAGCCATAATAACCTCTTCAACGCTGCTTTGTCTACAACTGCCAAGGACTTGGATAAGACATTTTCAATCAAATTTGCAGATGGTGCATCTGTCGATGGTAAACAATACACTGATAACATAACCATTGCTGGCTTCACTGTACGTTCTCTCTCTATGATTATAAACGTGATGGCTTCTGACCACCGAATAGGCCGACAAGCAGATAATTGGTGTTTCAACGACATACTCGACTATGATGAAAAAATCTGAATTTCCAGCGGACGGCGTGTTGGGAATGAGTTTCGCCTCTGTTTCGCAATACCCTGCTAGCTCCCTGCTCGAAACACTTGTCAGCGAGAAAAAACTGACAGATGGAGTATTTGCAATCAAGTTTACCTCTGATGGAGGCGAGCTGTACATTGGTGGAGTGAACAAAGAGCTGTACACAGGTGATATCACCTTTGTCAATGTACAACCCAAGGTGAGCTGGAATGTACCATCGACTTGCAGTCGTAACCACTCACTTTCACCATTAGGGATTCTGGCAGGTGACAGTGGAAGATATTCGTCTCAATAACAAACCGGTACTGGAACATATACCCGCGATTATCGACACTGGTTCCAGCCACATCTTCGCTGATCAGGATCAAGCTTTGAGACTGCATCAGGCCTATGGTGGTAAAGCTTTCGAAGATGCTTACTTCACATGTAAGTTCTGATTGGGATTCACATAGAACTTTCAGGTCCATTGACAGCCCCATAGTCCCATGCCATCACTTCCCAGACGTAACTCTCACTTTTGGGGGAAAGCCATTTACGATCCCTGCTGATAAGCTCAATTTTGGACCGGTGGAGGATGGCTCGTCCGATTGTTTCAGTGGAATAATCGGTCGTCCAAATGCCTGTAAGATATCATATTCCCCCTTCAACCTTGAACCCTATAGCGTACTTTAAACATACTAACTACTGAACCCCTCTTGGCAACCCGGACCAGCATTCTGGACCATCGGGTGCCCTTTCCTCGAACTCTTCTATACTGTGTTCAACATGGATTCTAATCAACCTCAAGTTGGATTTGCGCATCTTGAGAAATCGTCGGAAGCGTAGTACTCTTTTCTGGCACAGTCCTCCCACTTCCTTATTTAGATCGCATGTGTCGCTCGTTGACAAGACTCGTTTCAGTTAGACGGTGTCAAGGCGTCATCGCAGCGCGCCATACGTACACACAAATCATTAGCTCTTTTGTCAGTTTAATATACTTGGTATCCTGCGTGTTGAGCGCTGAACGTTCGTTTGAACGTTGAGCACAATGATCCGATGTTGGTTAACTGGTTCATGACCTCGACAAATTAATGATTATGTAATCAGCGACTTCATGTCCATTGATTCCACTGGCATTGACTGCTCGGAGGTCGCTTGTCATACAGTCAGAAGCGACTGGTCGGCCAGTGATAGCTAACTTGAACGTTCGAACTTGCAAGCTTGGAGCCTCAAGCTCAAGCTCCAGACCCGACGTAGATTTACAGGCTCCCACGGTGGCACAGCCATGACGCATGATATTGAAATATTGAAGTTTCAGCCGCCGAAAAAGGTTCGAACAAGTTGAACTTCTTGGAGCCTCAGGCCTTAGCCACTGGCGCACGGCTTTCATTTATCGTGCGTTCATCACAAGATGAGCACACCGAGGTCTTGAAATGTGCATCTCATTCGCTGACCATCCCCCGCCTGCTCGCCTACCCACTCCATGGCCTCCAATTCGAATTGGGTCCCAGATGAAGACTCCCAAACCCTCTTCTTCGAGAGGTGCTGGTTTCAAGTTGTCGTCATTAGTGCCATGACGTATGGCGTTGCGGTCTCTCTCTACTTCTTGTCTTTCTATCATCTCATCCATGGAAAAAGTCACATCGAGTTCAAGAAACGCTTACCTCTGCTCATCTTCATTACCGTCTCTTTCCTCCTCGGTACTTCCTTCATGATCACTGTCGCAGCGTATAACCAGATGGCGTTCATCGATAATCGTAACTACCCGGGTGGCCCAAATGCATTCGAGAGAAACAAGTTCTATATTCCTATAAACGACGCGAACGGGGTAGTGTATGTTTTGTCCACCTGGTTGTCTGACGCTCTAGTGGTAAGTGAGAATCAAGCCAGATACTCCAGTTAATATTCACAATCTTGTCAGGTATGGCGCTTCAAAGTCATCTATCACACGTCCCACGTCCCTCATTGGATCGTCATGTCCTTCCCTTACCTTATGCTTGTATGTTCAGCAGGTCAGCACACACATTTATATTTATAACTCACCAGATCGTCTGATGCACGAACTAATGCGCAGTCATGGGAATAATTTTTCTAGCTCATTTTTCAACCCCGGGTCCATACGTGAAAATCATGACCCACTTCGCAATGCCTTTTCTCGGTCTATCGCTAGTGTTGAACATCATTCTTACTATCGCCATCGTCCTCCGTCTCCTGACGTTCAGAAAGCGCATTGTTTCCATTATGGGACCCACATATGGGACGCGATACACGTCTATCTCTGCGATGGTAATCGAGTCTGCTGCCCTGTACTCTGCTGTATCTATTGTTTACCTCGTCCTGTTTGGGATCGAAAACGCAGTTGCCCAGGTGTTAGCACAGACCTTGATTCAGTTCCAGGTGACGTTTATTCGGATAGCTCCATATCCTGTTCTCACGACCACCCACTAGATAGTCGCCACGCTGCTGATTGTGTTCCGGGTGGCTCAGGGAAAGGGATGGACGCAAAGTATCACGATTCATGCAATGTCAGAGTTGCATTCTTCGGCGTTGGAAAGCATGCAGTTTACCCCGCATGGAGCCTCTGTCATGCTAGAAGGCACTGCAGAAGCATAAAGGAGTACTGGTGGCTATGCACCGTGACGTCACGACGTCGAGTGAAGTTCACTCATAGAGCCGGTGAGCACAAAATCCGCCGAGACCGTCGTGAGTCTGGACAGATCGTCGCATCGAAAGTGCTCGCGGCATGATCGAACAAATTACACATTTCAGTCCGCATGAGGGACAGTGCTTTTATCACTGAACTCGTTCCCGCCGACAACGACGGCCAGCACCGAATTACGGTGGTCAGCAAGAACAGGCGAGTAAGCGCCTCTGTGCTAGCAGATCGTGCCATCCACGATGAAATGGATTGAGACTATCCCTAGTAGGCCTGTAGATGAGTGGCAACTCTCACAGAATTAAGTCAAGGAACATGATAATGAGGGTACCTCTGACCGTCCAAACGGACCGATCTAATGTTGCTGCACTGGTGAGGCTGTGCAGCCAGTGATAATCTGCCCCGGCCATCGCTTGGTCCACCGGCGCCGAATCATGCGGCGAGAGCAATGTTTAGTGCCCGGATCTTACTTAAGTTACCACCCAAGAGAATCATGTACCTCCTTCGAAGTTGTCCTCGCTTCCCCGCCCAGCCACTTACTACATGGCCTCCAATTCAAGTTGGGTCCCGGACGAAGACTCCCAGACCCTCTTCTCTGAGAGATGCTGGTTCCAAGGCACCGTCATCACTGCCATCGCCTATGGCATTACACTCCCGCTCTGTTTCCTTTCCTTTCTTCACCTCGTCCGTCAGGAAAAAAATCATGTCAGATCCAGGAATCGCTTGCTCCTGCTCATGTTTATCACTGTCTCCGGTATCCTCGGAACTTTGTACATGGTCGCACTTGCAGGATACACTCAAATGGTATTCATTGACAATCGTAACTACCCGGGAGGCCCAACTGCATTCGAGAACAATATCTTCTACGTACCTATGAACTATGTTTGCACTATTGCATACTTTGTGTCCAGTTGGTTGTCTGATGCTGTAGTGGTAAGCGCTCAAACTAGATCCCTACTTGATCGAAACTCACTATCAAGTCAGGTGTGGCGTTTCAAAGTCATCTATCAAACATGTGGGGTCCCCATGTGGATCATGATGCTCTTCCCCTGCCTGTTGTTCGCAGGCTCAGTAGGTGAGGACAA
The DNA here is from genome assembly GCA_038091775.1 of Leccinum olivaceopallidum. NCBI lineage: Eukaryota > Fungi > Basidiomycota > Agaricomycetes > Boletales > Boletaceae > Leccinum > Leccinum olivaceopallidum. The sequence goes on along the minus strand of JBBPPC010000103.1, from coordinate 18,204 downwards.
CTATTTCCATCCAATGGGCTTTGCGAGATCATCCATCTGACACACTTACGAATAATATGCAGCCACGGGCATCATGTTCCTCATTCGTCTCCAGACCAAGACACTCTACACGAGCATCCTTGCCGAATTTGTGCTGCCTTTTCTCGCTCTATCGCTGGTGTTGAACGTCATTCTCACTCTCGCCATCGTTCTTCGTCTGCTGGCCTTCAGACACCGCATAATTTCCGTAATGGGACCCAAATACGGGACACGATACACGTCAGCTGCTTCAATGATCGTCGAGTCAGCTGCACTATACTCGGCCATGTCTATCGCTTACCTTGCCTTATTCGAGAGCAAAAGCGCGGTTTCCCAAGTGTTCTTGCAGTCCTTGAATCAATTCCAGGTAACAGTTATTTGAACGGTTTACCTTATTACGATCCTGTTCTCATGTGCATACCCACCAGACGATCGCCACGCTGCTGATCGTATTTCGGGTAGCTCAGGGCAAAGGATGGACCCAGAATACTGCTGTGTATATGATGGAGTCAGGATTGGATTCTTCAGACTTGGAAAGCATGCGGTTTGCTTCACCTGGAGCATCTGTTACAATGTCAAGTTTTGTGGAAGGGGTAGGAGGTGGTGGTGCCAAGGGAGAGAGTTGAAGGAAAGGGCCACTGGCGGTAGGTCCCCGTCTTGTAGCATAGAAATTGTCTTCTTAATTTCAAGCTCAATACAATCGGCGTCGAGTCAGGTTTGAGTGATAAGTAGTGTGCTGACCGATACCTTCTTCAGGATCACGTCACTGATTGCTTTGACCTTTTCACGAGCCCGCACAAGAGCCCGCAAACCCCTGGGTGAATGTCCGACAAAGAACAACTCTGCGCGGCGCGCTGCTGAACTCCGTCGGCATTTCCCGTGCGGATCCCCGGCTCCAACGGTTTACGCTTCAACAGAACTTGGAAACAACTTCAACTCTTATTTTTATTTTTATTTTACGAAAAAGCAAGGAACCGCCCTGGGCCATTCCTCTCCCTCCCAGACTCGGTTTTGATGCTATGTTCCATGGCTTTGGGGCTCAGCTGACTAGCCTATCGCAATCACAGGTCAGCGTGAGACACGCCTATCAAACATTGTATTCTTCCGCAACTTGGCGCTGGGAATGAATTTGGCGGAATTCACCCTTGACGGGACCCTTTTTGGACACGGTTCCAGGATTTTCTGGCATGGAATCACCCATGGCCTTCCACCCCTGTAGTATACAAAGGGCATCGCACAGCTGCTAATCATCATTCGTTCTACGAAAGGTGATACGTTCCGCGACAAAGATACCCCCTCTCTTCCTGTTCGTACCCTTACGTGGTCTGCCATGAACAACCCGCAGACGACGGACACGATCCAGGAAGTCCGGAGATCCATCTGCTAGAATTGGATACTGTGCACGTGTTGTGCTTGAATTGCCATCGCATAGCCATTGCCTAGCCACCAAGACACCATGGGAGGGTGGGAGCTGGGCAGGTAAACTTGTGATGAGAAGATGGGCTTGAAGATGCTAGCGGGCGTTATACTGGGATGACCGTGTCTCCACACAGTAGGCAGGGCCTCGTAAGATGTGCTGATCACACTTTGAAGTTGTAACGTACCCCAACTTGCCGAATTGATGATACATACCGATTACCATGGACTCATGATGACACTGGTGAGAGCGGCTTTCTGTCATATTGGTGGTGTATTTCTCCTGACGAAGGGATGGATATGCTGGAGGGTCATGATGATCACCGGTGCACCCTTGACTTTCGCGCAGGTGGATTATTCTCGTGTCAATATCATCAGTGTTTTTTGACCATTCAAATCAGCGACGGCTGGCGAAAGCGAGGATCGTAAAATTACAGCAAGCACATTCACGGACCCGGGGCATTGCATGGTTAAACGAGGTCGATCAAAAAATCGAAATTGCCTCGCCATTGATCGTTGAACTTGCTGGGCAGAATTACTCTCAGTGTCAGTTTGATTATTGTTTCCCCTTGATTCAGAGTCGTCCGCCACTTGAGAACTCTGGAGCCTGACATGATCAAAGGCTTGTAAAGAACGCGCACTAAGGTGCTCACACCGTCTTCACCACAGTCCCTCAATATGAAAATAAAAGTAAAAGACCCAAGAGTGCGGCCGCCTGAACATCAAGGGTCACCATGTATAAGTCGAGCTAAACAGAACTACCAACGTACCACTTATTTATGTAAGATGAAGACTTGGAATGGGGTATGTATAGTAACTGATGAAAAAACGATACCGAGCGATGAATGATCATCCTCCAGTGTTGTTATGTTTGACCTCGAAGGATGTTGGACGAAAGTGGAAATGTTATTGTACAAACCAGCAGTTGGACCGAAGGTGACGACGACTTGGACCACGCTGGAAGTGACTGGCAGAAGTATCCCGAGTCCCAACTAGGCGCACTTCGTTCCTAACGCCAAAGAGATGAGATCGTGTCATAGGCGATCGTCATGCACTTAAGAGGAAATGACCATCTCACCTACACCACTGTCAGAGTCATCGCTCTGACAATCGTCTGCAGCTGCACCGAGAGTCGATACACAAATGCAAAGGAATAGTAGAAACGGCCTCGTGAATTGCATTTTATCTGTGCTCGGACGTAACTTAGTCGTGGCTTGTTGCAGGGTTGCAGGTACTCACCGAATGCTTTCAAGGAGAGATTAGGGAACGAAAATGCTCTGCTGAGGCAAGAGGACTCCTCTCTCTGGCTGATTTATCATAGTTTGCGGGAGGAAACGTGACCTGGCACGGAAGCAAATTGGCACACTGGGCGCTAACTCAATCGGTGCAATTGTTCAGGGAAAACAAGTGATGATCCGGGTGTTTCACTACTCGCACACGTCGATACGCTTCGCGACTCGCCCTTTTTTTTGTGCAACCTGAGCGATGCCAACGGTTGTGGAGTATGCTATTTAAAAACTGGCGAATGATCGGCCATTGTTCTGGTACCTACGGTTGCGCATCAGAAAGGAAGGAGTTTCAAGACTAGGAGTCGCCACGTAAAAATCCTGGCCTCTGCTTCGCGGGTCCTTGTCCCCCCACGTGGTGGGAGTCGTGATAGATTTCCAGGGATGTTTCTCCAGCTGCGCGAGCGTAATATGTTTCCTCGGACTCGGAGTCAAAAACTTGATCCAAAGGTTATTTCCACAAATAGGATGTAACTTGTTTCACGAATGCGCATGATAACGGCACTCTCAGCTTCGAAGGAGTCTGAGGCCGAGATACCTGAGTTCCGTCGTGCCTTGGTCTTACATATTACATCCCCGCAGATTCTCACTTCCGCAGTCGTTTGCTTCGAGTTTCAACCTGCCTATGATAGGTTCGGGTGTCCGTTGTAAAAAAGGGTCCGTCTTGATATAGATATATCGCGCACATGCCAGGGAAAATGATACCTTCCCTGATCGACTTTGGTAATCTCGGCGCTTCCAACAACAATTTGATACACAGAAGCTTGGCTTATTGCTGTGGGTCCCTGGCACATGCCGCACAATTTTGGGCTCCGAATGGTCAAAGTAGGGAAAGCACAACAGAACGAGTAAGTAAGCGCCAACTGACCAGATGTATCCAGTGCTTCGCCAGCGTTTCGGTCAGTATGGCCATGCATATATAGTTACTTCAAGGATATCGGCTGTCGCTGTCGGAGTGGGAAGCAGTGGGCTGAGAGGAGGTGGATGGCGGGAGCTGCGAGGGTAGGTGGGAACACTTCGCAGATGCGTGTATGTAGTATGCACCCGTAATCGGGATCGCGCGCTCTGGGCCCCAGGGGAGTGAGATACGAGGAGCGGGAATGGGTAATGGTCAAATGGAAGGAGGGCCCCGTGCGTTGAAATGGGCGAAGACGAGTTCTGCAAGGCGGACGAGCGATGCAGTGGAGGCAAGAGAGGTCGGTTGTGTCGGTTGTCTTCAACATGGATTCTTCACCTCGAGTTGGTTTTGGCCAACTCAATGGATTATATAATCGGAAGCGTGGCACTCTTTTCCGGCATTGTCTTGCTGATTCAGATCCTATATTTCTCGCTCGTTGACAAGACAAGACTTGTGTTCAATGAGTTGGCCCAACGGTTTCAATCGATTGCAATACATTTCAATGTACGTACTTATCATTTATGGTTGTTGGTGCATACCTGCGACAAATCGACCATCCATGAGTATTCGCTGCGTTTTTTGATGATAGCGCGGTGCATATATCTATGCCGCCTGAGCAATTTGCCACGATGTCCCATTTGCATGGCGGCAAAGCGGAATGCGTGGAGTTTCACCCCGCCGAAACAGATTTGAAAAGGTTGCCACTGACGCAGGAGTTTCATTTACTTATCGCGCGTTCATCACAAGATTCACCAGGGTCTTGAATGTGCATCTCGTTTGCCAATCGTTTGCTAACCATCCCCGCCCGTCCACCCACCGACATGGCTTCCAATTTCAGTTCGGTCCCAGATGAAGACCTCTTCTTCGAGAGGTGCTGGTTTCAAGGTGTCGTCATCAGCGCCAATGGCCATCCACATGGTATTACGGTCTCTCTCTACTTTCTGTCTTTGTATCATCTTATCCATGGAAGAAGCCGCGTCGAATTCAAAAAGTCATCATCCCATACTTAGTGGAGTCAGTGTGCGAAGGAGAGGTCGCGTGGGGTGTTTGGCTCGCTTTCTGCGCCGGTTGGTCGTCACTCTCCGAGGATTAGAGGATTGGGACCGCGTTAGACCAGGTCTCGAGACTCTCGGGACGGTACGCGCATTGGACGAGCAAGGAGGATGGGTGTGCGGTTTCGAGCCTGCGAAAAGCTTTCGGAAGGGGGCTACCGCTTATATCCCGACTCGACCGCCGCCCTTCCAGAGCCGTGTAGGTAACAACACTCAGAGGGAGTAGAACCCAAGCGATTGGTGTCGTATAGTCGGGAGAAGGCGGGTGTGGATGAGGAGGCTTCTGATCAAGAATGCCATCGTCACCAGGACGATCCCACGGGCCAGCCAGGCAATCGAATCCAAAGCTTTCTCCACGGAACTACCCGCCATCTACAGAAGGCATTTGACAGCATACCTGGTAAAGCTCATCAGCTTCAGATATATCACCCGCTTGATTCCTATCAGTGATCGTTACCTCGTTGGCGTGGGTGGGAGACTAGGAGTCGGCAATATTTTTTTTTTTTTTTTTTTAAGGCGGATATACCACCGTCGCTCCTCATCGCACTTATGCTCATTTGCTTTTCAATACGATTCACAGTTGTCGCAGTCATCGCTGCATTAGCTGTTTCGGCCGCTTCAATACCCAGACCCAGGGGGAAAGGCAGTGGAATTTCCATACCACTCACCAAATACTCTTCGTCGTTGAACTCCAACAAAAGTGTCAATATTGATGGACTCGAGTCTCGCGCTATATCATACACGACGTGCGTGCGTGTTGTGAATCCTTTTACTCGGTGTTCTCATTCGTCGTTCCAGCAAGCTTCTTCGTGGCTTCGAAAATTATGAAAGGAACACGGGAACGACTCACCCTTATGCTTTGAAACAGAGCAGGTCTCAAAACTGGAAACGCGGTGGCACTGGGCTTGACTTGGCCTATGAGCTAGATTTTTGGTATGGTACTATTTCGATCGGTACACCTCCCAAACTCTTCACTGGTAAGTTCTCCGTGCGTTTACTGCCACACACGAATACCAATCTTCATCACAGTCCAAATTGACACCGGTATCAGGTAAGTATTTCCTGTCGAGACCACATACTCCCTTGTTCAATCCGACCCAGCGATCTTTTCATTCCAGCGTCGAACGGTGATGAGAACTGCAAAAGCCATGATCACCTCTTCAACGCTGCTTCGTCTACAACTGCCAAGGACTTGGATAAGACATTTTCAATCGAATTTGCAGATGGTGCATCTGTCGATGGTAAACAATACACTGATAACATAACAATTGCTGGCTTCACTGTACGTTCTCTCTCTATGATTATAAATGTGATGGCTTCTGACCACCGAATAGGCCGACAAGCAGACAATTGGTGTTTCAACGACATACTCGGCTATGATGGAAAAATCTGAATTTCCACCGGACGGTGTGTTGGGAATGTGTTTCTCGTCTATTTCGGCATACTCTGCTAGCTCCCTGCTCGAAACACTTGTCAGCGAGAAAAAACTGGCAGATGGAGTATTTGCAATAAAGTTTACTTCTGATGTAGGCGAGCTGTACATTGGTGGAGTGAACAAAGAGCTGTACACAGGTGATATCACCTTTGTCAATGTACAACACAAGGTGAGCTGAAATGTACCATCGAGTTGTAGTCGTAACCACTCACTTTCAACATTAGGGATTCTGGCAGGTGACAGTGGAAGATATTCGTGTCAATAACAAACCGGTGCTGGAACATGTACCCGCGATTATCGACACTGGTGCCAGCCACATCTTCGCTGATCAGGATCAAGCTTTGAGACTGCATCAGGCCTATGGTGGTAAAGCTTTCGGACGTGGTTACTACACATGTAAGTTCTAATTGGGATTCACATAGTACTTTCGTGCCATTGACAGCCCCATAGTCCCATGTGATCACTTCCCGGACGTGACTCTTACTTTTGGCGGAAAACCATTTACGATTCCTGCTGATAAGTTCAATTTTGGACCGGTGGAGCATGGCTCGTCCGATTGTTTCAGTGGAATAATCGGTCGTCCAGATTACCGTAAGATATTCCCTCTTCAACCTTGAACCGTACAGTGTACTTTAAACATACTGACTATTGATCCCATCTTGCCAATCTGGAGCAGCATTATGGACCATCGGGTGCTGTTTCCTCGAACTCTTCTATACTGTGTTCAACATGGATTCTAACCAACCTCAAGTTGGATTTGCGCATCTTGGATAATCGTCGGAAGCGTAGTACTCTTTTCCGGCACTGTCATCCCACTTCCTAATTCAGATCGCATGTGTCGCTCGTTGACAAGACTCGTTTATGTCAGACGGTGTCGAGGCGTCATAGCAGTGCGCCGTAATGTACACGTAGATCATCGCAGCGCGCCGTACCTACACATAGATCATTAGCTGTACATTCGTTTTGTTGTTCTTTTTCGTTCTTACATCCTCGTTACTTCGACCTTGTTCAGAGTCTAGCTAGAACAGTAAGTATACTAGATAAGCCAGTAACTCCTCAACTCGTTCTCGTCGAACTGAGGTGAGGTGAAACCGTTTCGTTTACCGTCCGCTATCCTCTTACTTATGTTGACCGTGCACTTTCCTCATAGAATCATAACCTTTGTCAATTTAGTATACTTAGTATCCTGCGTGCAACATTGAGTACTATGGATGTAGGTTCATGACCTAGACAAATTAATAACTAGAAGGACGGCCGCACTTCGTCGGCAACTACCTTGTTTATGAGAGTTCGACTTCAGTCAAATTGCTTGTTAGTTTTCCTCGAGGCCCGAAATACGAGAGCGAACAACCAACTACGAGCTTCCCTTGGTAGGAGGTCTCATGAAATCAGGTTCTAATAGATTCCGACAATGGCTGCTCAACGAACCGAAAGCAGCTGTCGCAGGGCCTCGTCACAAAAGTCTTACTTCGTCGACCCATGCATTGATATCAATGATACGTACTAATATTTTGTGAATTTGTTCAGCGAGCGGTACACCATTCGAATCCTCACTTGCAGTACATTACAGCAACACGAATATACAACACCCACATTTTCCCGCTTAGGCATCCGTCAAGAACTTGCCAACGACCTCAAAGTACCGATCGCGGTCTTCGAAATAGGCCAAGTGACTGCAGTTTGCAAACGTCACCCAGCGTACTTTGGGGATCTTCTGGAAGAACGCTGCCTGACACACGTCCTGTGCTTCGTCATCGACCCCGTGCGTCAGAAGAGTTGGACACTGAATCGTGTGAAGTTGGTCCACAGTAGACCAGTCCTTCAGCTTTCCTACGATCGTAAACTGCGTAGGACCCATCCTGCAATATGAGCATAACGTCAGGGTTGCACCTACAGAAATGATAGACGCATGCGAGCACTCACATGATCATGTTAACGGTAGGATCGGCCTGCAAGCAACCAAAGGAGGCGAGTAAGTCCTCAGGCCACGGAGCGGTCTTGATAGCGTGTCTTGCGTAAAATGCGCCCATCGCCTGCTGGTACTCCGGTGTGAGAACCGTGCCATCCCTCTCGTGCTTCTCTAACGTCTCCTTCAACTCATCCGGCAGCTTTGCCAGCAAAGAACGGACGCTCTCCTGCCACAGATCCATGGACGGTGCTGAGCTCGCGAGGACGAGGCGGTGGAGCCCAGCCGGGTGTTTGTGGCTGGCGTAGTGGGAGGCGAGCATGCCACCCCACGAGTGTCCGGCGAGATCAAAATTGTCCTTGATCCCGAGTTTCTCGAGGAGGTTGACGAGCTCGTTCACGAACAGATCGACGGTCCAGAACTCTGGGGATACATCTTTGGGGTGAGAGGACTCGCCAATACCGATCTGGTCGTAGAGGACGATGGGGATATTGAAGCGCGTGTTGAGATCCTTGAACGGGAGGACGTAGTTGTGGGAGAGACCGGGCCCACCGTGGAGGACGACGAGGGGTCGAACACCTGATTTGAGGTCTCCGAAGATCTTGTACCACGTATAGTAAGTTTCTGTACCGACGCAAAAGTCGATCTTTCCTGTGATTTCCGACATTACTGGTAGTGAGGTGATGCAGGCGGGGCGGTTGTTGCTGAGCAGATGTGGGAATGACGGCGTGACACCGAGCCTTTATATCATGATGATATGGACAACCTTTTCCTTCGACCCATCGGGGTTTCACATCGGGGGCTGCTGCCAGTGACTGACTGCGCTTGCCTCGGTTAAGACTCGGGTATCCGCGAGAGAACGGACAGCCAGTCGGAATGTGGAGTTTGTCTGCTCGTGCTGCACGCTGGCAGATTCACATTTGCCAACAGGGCGCCCAGGAAAAACGCCCAGGAAATCTGGTCCATTTCAACTTGGCAATTTACTCGGGAAGTGCCGACCGGCGTCCCCGATTCCACGAGAGCGTCCAGGTATTGGACAGTCTAGGGGCAAGTCTAGGGGCACTACGGCACGCGTGCCACGGCAAGTGTGGTGTCTCAATCGCTGTCAGCCGCCGTGGCTGCAGCCCTGCAGGTCACCATCAGTGCGCCGACGCGATGACCGATGGGCTGACGACATGACAACAACAACAACAACTGTCACGGTCGCTGGACAGTCGCCCTTGTCCTGCTAGTGTCTGCCCCTGCCCTGGATCCCCATCCCCATCCCCATCCGACAACGACAACGACGTCATGGCATGACACGCTGACGCCGACGCATCGCAGTGGGTGACAACATGACGTGGCACCACAACGCGACGGCGTGCTATGATGCGACGCAACGACAACGCAAACCCAAAGGCTGGGTGACAAGGCAGCATTTCCGCAGCGACGTGACGCCATACCCCGGCGTGGTACCAATTTCAAGACACGACATGACGACGCAATGTCATGCCCTGGTGTGGTACCAAGACACGTCGACGACGATGAGACGTCGATGATGCCGGACACAACGACGATGGCACGCCATCGGGGTTCCCCAACACGACGCGACGCTGAAACGACGATAACAACAACAATACCTGTCTGCCCCCGCTCCATCCCCATCCTCCCAGCGTGCAGAAGCGATCACGCAACGCGCACGATCGTACGTGTTGTGCAGTTGCTCTTGCACGCTGCCGTCGTGATTTTCTGAGTCAGATACACGCAGTGAGGTGCGGGTGCGGGTGGCATACTCACGCGGGTTACCCGCACCAAGACTCGGGAATAGACCGGCCCCAAGACTTGCCTCCAGACTGGCCAATTCCCAGACTTTCTGGATTCCACCAAATGCATCCTGATCACGATTAGCAACATCATGAACCAGCACGTTTGCCACTGGACATGCCTTCGGTCCATGGATTGCTCCGACATGAGCATGAACATCGGCACGCTCTTCCATCTCTCCTCCATGCCTTACTTGACCCTACTTTCATTTACCCTGGATGCCGCATTTGTAGAGGTCGAAACGGCCAATCTTCGTGTTTCCTACGCTGCAAGATATGGCATTGTATATCCTCGATGCCAAGTTCTTTGTCTCCGTGCGACTCCCGGCACTGAAAGACATAACTATGTATCCTGACATGTCCCCCCCTGGGGACAAGATCAAGTCGTTTGCAATGGCTCTCCAAACAGCTTGCAACCACGAGCTTCTCATGAATATCAACCTCGAAGGTTTCAGTCCTCGGTTTGTGCAGCCTACCACGCTTGTCCTCGACGACGTCCTTCAATTTGCAGTGTTCGATCTCTCTCGTGTGTGCATTGAACTTCACTGTATCGTGGGCATGAATGATAATGATCTTCTGCAAGACTGCAACTGGCGTCCACTTGTCCGCGAATCGAGGTTCTGTCCATCAACAGTGACTTTGGCTGGTGTTCCGCTGGAATCACGCCAGCTGGCTTAATGCAGGTTCTCCGGTTGTGGCCGTTTTTGCAGACCCTTTGCATCGCTCTCGACACGCGCGAATACCAGACTTTGGTCGGCGGTGGCGACCTCAATGATCCTGATTCCTGTGCAATCTGGGTCCTTTTGGTTCATCAATCTCACTGACATCTCGAGCTGGGAATTATCTGACCTGATGAAACGTCGTAACAACGACTGGCAGATCTATGAGGCGCGGTGGAACGATGTAGAGAAGGTATAAAAAAGAAAGAAGAGCATGGCGAATAAAGTTATCCTCGAGCGGTCCGAGCGGTAAGATCGAACTCTGTCCGTTTCCACAGATTTCTTGGTAAGCTCATGATGGAGGTTTAAAAAAGGAAGAAAAAGTTGTACGGGTGAAATGAGCCTTGACGTGTTGATAAAGTATTCTGTTGAGCCTTTCTCTTGTTCGCCTTGTATCCGTGTTGATATGTAGGTGTAATCTGTTTGACCTCCCTGCGATCCTCTGGACGAGTCCGCAACTATCCTTCGTTGATCGTTGACACGGTGCCACGTCAGCTTCATTTCGGAGATGAATGTCGGTGTCAAACAGGCTGTTACTAACTTACCTTCAATTCAAGTATGCTGTGGCAGGTCACGGCGGTTGCCTTCGTGCTCGACAGACTCGTAGCGTCGGATGGTCTATGAACTGCGCGAACAACCCTGGTTTGGCCTCTACTTGACTTACCAGGTTGCCTCCACCACCCTCTTTAGACTCCCATACTGGTGTCTCTGCGCCTGTGTCAAGTCGTGGCGTCCCCGTCCTAGCTGGACGTTCGCCCGTACCGTCCTTCTGAAACTCTTCCGACATCTCTTCCACGTCACCCAAAAGTAAGTCCGTTATTCAATGACTATGGGAGATTCGTGCTGACAGCTGACGTTTCACTTTAACATGATAGAACGGGTCCCCTCATCCATTTCCCGACCCACCGTACCATGGCATCTGGTCCAGGCGTCAAAGGCGTTTGGGTCGACCCAGTCCCCCATTTGATCACCGGAACCATCCTCGAGCTTGCTCACGCCGCCAACATCACCTGCGCCCGCATTCCTGGGTACTGGATTGACCGCGACGATATCCTCCCCGCCGGTGCCCCACCCAAACCGAGGGACAAAGTCCTCTACCGCCTACACGGCGGCAGTTACACCCAGCTCTCAGCCCACCCTGCCGACCCGACCGCCAACGTCGCGCGGGGCATTCTCTCCCACACCCCTTGCATCGCACGCACCTTCGCGATCGAGTACCGTCTGTCGAGCGCAGCGCCGTACACCGAGGCTCACGCGTTCCCGGCGGCACTCCTTGACGCCCTCGCGGGGTACGTCTACCTCGTCGAGCGCGTCGGCTTCCTCCCCGAGGACGTCGTCGTTGTGGGGGACTCGGCGGGTGGCAACCTCGCGCTCGTTCGCTATCTCAGGGACTACGCGGACTACCACCCCGATCTGGTCTTGTCCAGGATGCCGGGCGCGCTGCTGTTGCTCTCTCCGTGGGTCGACCTGGGCACGTCGCACGGTGGCCCTTTGAGCTCGCTCGAGAGTCCATTCACGGTAGACTACATGGGTATATCGGCACACGACCGGGCTCGCGCAGCTAGTTATGCCAAGATGGCGTTCTTGGGCCCGTTTGGGCTCGGGTTCGCGGAGAAGAGCGCGTGGGTGAGTCCGGGGTCGCTGCACCCGTGCGTCGACGCACGGTTCGATGGGTTCCCCAGGACGTTAGTGTGTGCGGGTGGGGCGGAACCGATATTGGATTCGATCCGGACGCTGTGGTGGAAGATGGCCAGGGACATGGGTGAGGGTGAGGGCGAGCGTAAGGTGGCGTATTACGAATCCAAGGATGCCCTGCACGATCACTTGTTGTTCTCGTGGTACGAGCCCGAGGTAGGGGAGACCTTGACGAGGATCGCGTCGTGGATCGACAATGGTGCATAGACGGATTGTGGGGGACGGCATCTAGGTGTGTCTTACCACTATGTCTTCGTCATTGATTCACTTGCCTAATCTACACGCTTGTTCAATGTTCAACGTTCAACGTTCAACGTTCAACTTCCACCATGTTCCCTAGTCGATGGCACGGATGGAGATGATCGATGAACGCCGATGTACCTGAATGCCGGGATGTAAATACACATTTAGGACTTTGTCTCCCCACCCTCACAGCAAATTCTCTTTTCCCTTGGTCCTCTGCCTTTTCGTATCAATTTTCTCAAGCATCCGTCAAGAACTTGCCAACGATTTCAAAGTACCGATCGCGCTGTTCGAAATAGGCCATGTGACTGCAGTTTGCAAACGTCACCCAGCGCACTTTCTCAATCTTTTGGAAGAACGGTGCCTGACACACGTCCTGCGCCTCGTCATCCTCTCCATTCGTCAGCAACGTTGAACACTTGATCGTGTGGATCTGGTCCAAACAAGACCAGTCTTTCAATGTTCCGATGATCGTGAACTCGGACGGACCGAGCCTAGAGAGTTTCAGTGGCTGCAAACAGTCAGAACGCGTGCTAGAGCAACTCACATGGTCGAGTAAACGGTGGGGTCGGCCTGCATGGACGCAAAGGAAGCGAGCAAGTCCTCAGGCCACGGACTCAGCTTGCACACATGCTTGGCATAAAAGATGTTCATCCCCTTTTGGTACTCCGGATCGTCTGTCGTGCCCTCCCGCTCGTGCTTCTCCAACAACTCCCTCAAATCATCCGGCAGCTTGGCCAACAATGACCGGGTGCTCTGGACCCACAGCGCCATCGACGGCGCGGCGCTCGCGAGGACCAAACGGCGCAGCCCGGACGGGTGTCGGTGACTGGCATAATGCGCCCCGAGCATCCCGCCCCACGAGTGCCCGGCGAGGTCAAACTCGGCACTGATGTCAAGATGCGCGAGGACGTTATCGAGCTCGTCCATGAAGAGATCGACGGTCCAGAACTCTTTGGGGACGTCTTTTGGGTGGGAGGACTCGCCGATGCCGATCTGATCATAGAAGACGATGGGGATGTTAAAGCGGGAGTGGAGGTCTTTGAACGGGAGGACGTAGTGGTGGGAGAGACCTGGCCCGCCGTGGATAACGACGAGCGGGCGGACGCCGGATTTGAGGTTCCCGATGACCTTGTACCACGTTTGGTACGTCTCAGTGCCGACGCGAAAGTCGATCTTGCCTGTAGTTTCGGACATGGTGGGTAGCGGGGCGTGGATGTTGTGGAGTAAATGTGGAGACTGCAGCTCAGCAGTATATATCGAGGGTTTTATATATCGGGCCTACTGTTTACTTGACATCGTCAGATTTCGAAGTTTTGTTGTTGTTATACATACATGGCTAGCTCAGCGGTTGAATTCATTGATTGTGCAGTGTTTCTAGATCTAGGTCTATTTCCTCCTCCGGAGTTTTGCCAACCTTTTTCTCTTCTAGGCGGCAAAGCAGTAAGCGAATGCTCCAACCCATCAAGAAATTATATGATATAATGCCGGTCAGCTTCGATGATGAGTCTCAGAAGAGAGTGCGATGATTCATTCCGGCGGACTTGGACGTGAAGCGGCTGACTCATTCCTGCAGAATATTTAGGCTGCCCCAGAAAGTAGAAACATTTTTTCCTCCCCATATTCTCACACGTAATACATAGCCCCCGCTGCAGGATCACGTACAGGAGTTCGGATTTGGCCTCGGGGGAAGCATGCTGCAGGTTACACCCGAATTAGATAAGCCAAATTGCTCTCCAGGTTGCACGTCGATGGGGGTTATTTCTCCCAGTCTATGCACGTTTGCTTTAGACTGAATCATAATGTTCATTCCTACCAGCACACTCGCCTACGTTCTATGCGTATGCTTTAGCCTCGCAGCATTCGCAGACGGTGTACGTTTGGCCAAAGGTATTGGAGCGATCCTTTCGAGATTTCGCCTATGGATCTAACATCCTAATACAGACCTGTCGTTGTCAATCCCGTTCGACGAGCCAGTTGCAATTCGCGTTGACAAGACCGCCCACTACAGCCTCGTGACGGACGAGGGCAAAGCCGAGTTTGAGGCGCTCATCCCACGCGGTGGCCATACGGTCGTCCTCCCCGACCCGAGAAGCGGCAAACCTGTAACCTATACTGTGACACTCCTGCACCAGCTCAAGTGTTTGGGTATCATCCGCGAGAACTACAACTCGGGCGAGACGCCCTCGCAGCTCACGAACCATTGCATGAATTACTTGCGCCAGTCAACATTGTGCAACATTAACACGGGCATCGAGCATTCTGTCAAACCGAAAGGGAACGCGGTGAGGGGGTATGACACAGTCTGTAGGGACTGGACGAAGTTGTACGAGGAAGTGGAGAGGATACAGGGTGTTGGATTTGGTGCTGGACGATGAATGCTGGGCTGTAGGGCCCCGGCCTCCGCAGTTTCTCCAGCATAGCAAGGGCTACGCGGTGAAATTCTGTTATATCAGTGCGTAGTAGCTTTCTCGATCGGATACGCGATAGCTCTTGGCGTCCCGTGACAAATGACGGTGGCGTATCGCCTCAATCATGAGCTCGGACCGCATGGACATTGTGGACAGCCATACCTAAGACGAACCGGCGGGGAAGTCACCAATTTCCAGTATTCCTAAATGTGCCTCATGAGGCCCACACCTGAGAGAGCTTGAAACGATTAGAAGCCCTTGCGAAGTTTCCAGCGCTGGATCATCATATGCAGATTTGAGAATTTGAATGAGACAACTTCTTCAAGGTCCTAGGTTACGCTTTCTCACGCTCCCTCAGGCTGCAATCCATCGGCAAACTTTAAAAAAGTTCATTGGACCTGGTAGTGCTGCGCAATTGAGGGGTGGCTTCCTGCGCATCATCATAGTATTGTCACGATGTTCAGATCCGGGCCCCATGGCACAACCATGTTAGTGGTGTTAATGCTAATCAAACTTGGCCAGATCTCTCATTTCTCTGAGAGATCTGGCCAACGTACCACGATCATTACAGTCGCCAAGACGGCAGCCCAGCGGAATGAGTCCAGCCGATTTCACTCCGCTTCTTGATCATTCATGATCAAACGAGAAGCACGGGGTATCCTCATGTTCGGTGCCAGAATTTGTAAGAAAACAAGGCGTTTATTACCAGATAGTCCGGGGACCTTGAAAATGCATCAGCCTCGTTCTCCGCTGAACTTGCCACCCTCCGTTCCCCGCCTCCGCTCCCGCTCCATCCCACCCACCGGTTGTTGACAATGGCTTCCAACTCAAGTTGGGTCCCGGACGAAGATTCCCAGACACTTTTTTCGGAGAGGTGTTGGCTTCAAGGCGTCGTCATTAGTGCCATTGCCTATGGCGTGACGGTCTCGCTCTACTTCTTGTCTTTCTATCTCCTCGTTCGCGACAAAAATCGGGTCGATTTTAGGAAGCGCTGGCCTCTGCTTGCCTACATCACCCTCTCCTTCCTCCTCGGAACCATCTTCATGATTGCACTCGCGGCATTTACTCAGATGGCGTTCATCGACGACCGGAACTACCCAGGCGGTCCGAACGCATACGAGAACAACATGTTCTCCATTCCTATCGACAATACGGGAAACGTGGTGTTCGTCCTGTCAAACTGGTTGTCCGACGCTCTAGTAGTCAGTGACAGTCGAATTACATACCCAGTCACGCTCACCCTTAAACCAGGTATGGCGCTTCAAAGTAATCTACCAGAGGTGCAGGGCCCCTCTATGGATCGTCATGTTCTTCCCTTGCCTGCTGCTCGCGGCGTCGGTAGGTCAGTGCATTTCCTTGCTTCCTCCGCTCTTGAGATGTACCTGACCCACTTAATGAATAAATGCAGCCATGGGGACCTTGTTCCTGGTCCAAGTCTCGACCACAAACCCGTACGTGACGAACGGCATCAATTTCACACTACCGTACCTTAGCCTATCGTTGGCGCTCAACATTATCTTGACTATCGCCATCGTCCTCCGTCTGATGAGCTTCCGGTACCACATCGTCACCGTCCTCGGACCAAAACACGGGACGCAGTACACGTCAATCGCAGCGATGATCATCGAGTCCGCCGCGCTGTACTCGGCCGTGTCTATTGCCTTCCTCATCCTGTTCGGGATCGGAAACGCGGTTTCGCAGGTGTTCTTACAGTCGTTGAATCAGTTTCAGGTGAGGTTTCATTTTGTCAGTCTACTAGTCAGGTTCTCACGAGCTTTACCCCACCCAAATCAGACGATCGCGACGCTGCTTATTGTGTTCCGCGTGGCGCAGGGTAAAGGATGGACAGAGGAAACTGCCACGTACGTGATGTCTGTCCGAGGATCGAATCCTTCGGATATAGAAAAGATGCGGTTCGCCTCGCCTGGGGTGTCTGTCACACTCGCAAGTTCAGGGGATGCGGACTTCAGGAGTAAGACTACCAGTGGTGGCTCTCAGGGAAGCCCGCGGATCTCGAACAGCTATCCCGGTGCTGTCTTGAGGGACGTGGCCTAGCGTTAAGAGCCTGATCTGCTCTGGCTGACTCGTAACGATGACAGAGAAGAGTGGTATGATGTTTTATTGATCTATCGGTTGGCGACGACGAATGGTGAAGACCTGCTTGCTACGTGTACAAAGGAGAGTCTTGTCTTATGATACCATGATACCCACTCCTGCGCACCTGGATGTATGAGAATCACGACTGTCTAATGATAGTTTTCTTTCGTAGTCTGAGCATGTATGTTAGCCTCATTAGTCGGATCCCGGTCATCAAGCAGGACGCCATCATCGCCGCATAACGATCCGGACTAGAGACGTTGAAATGGGTGGCCGATCACATGATGTGACGGTAAAACTTTCAGCGATAAGTTTGTCAATAGTGGTGATTTCGTCTAATAATAGTTCTCGGCATGGGTCAAAGATTTTCCCGACATTGAGTAGTGGCGCACAACTATGCTATATATGACAAGCGCCAAAGATACGACGACATGCTGTGTAGACTCTATGTATATGTGGCATGGGCGACTTGAATCAGACAGGTGTTCAGCAGATCAGGCGGTTCGCTCGAGTTTGGGGAGAGGCCTAGCTGCCTTCCGCCGCGATAAGTGTCATGATGTGAGCCGGTCCAAGTGTTCGTTTTGGATTTCGTTCTGATATAGAGCGTCCATAATCGATAAATTGCGGATTTAGAATGGTCGGAGCGGCGCAAAGTTTTCTTTTCTGGAACAACCTTTTTTCGTTGGCTGTCCTCTATCACAGCTCCGGAATACCGAAAAGGTTGACAGGCGGTGACAGTCATGGTGGGCGATCCGACAACATCCCACATGGTTGGTCACATATTTTCGGCGGGCACATAAGTACTTCCCTTGCACTATCATGAAGGTTTAGATTGACGTAAAATATCAGCGTTGGAGGTATATTTACCCTATCACCTTGCTTGACAAGGTTTCTCTCGGGTGTGAAATTCGTGAGAAAGTGCAACCCCTGTCTTACCGGAAATTGCCGCTTTCACCGTCCTCCCAGAAAAACATTGCTTATCGCGCGCGCAGCGCGCACCAAGTGGGACTTATGTATGTAGTTTACAAAAATAACATTGATTCGTAGAATAATGAAACTGAGGCTGAAGCCCTGATCAATATCTTTGACTTCTGAAGATCTGACCTCTCACTTTACAAGCAAGGTTTCTGCCGTTGCCAAACGGCGCTTCCCCAAGTATTTTAGCCTACAGATTAGTATGACTCACTATTACCTTGAAGTAATGGCCTCGGTCCGAGGCCATTACT
>JBBPPC010000102.1:0-43705 GCA_038091775.1 Leccinum olivaceopallidum | reverse complement strand
TACAGTGGGAGGGTGTAAGCCTACAGCTTACCTAGTTACCTGTAACTAGCATATATACTGCCTGCGGTACTGAATGCTGAGCATTCAGTATTGTTGCCTTTTGGCGTAACGGTTAAGCGGGGCTTCAACAACTTTTGAGAACGTAGATAGTACTACATATTGCTTTGTCATCTGTAGTAGTCATGTTCCCTTTTTCATTCATTCTCTCAACGTCGTGTTCTTCTGTTCTAGGTACAGTTTCTCCTTCTGTTCGCGTGTACTACTACTTAGCCGCACCTCTGTACTAGTAACCAACGCGTTGTCCGTACCGCCACGGTTTCTAGCGAACCTGTCATAATTGATCAGTTCGTCTTGACGGTGCTGGCACTGCCTCCTGCTGAATATATTAATGGGTCTGCATCAACAAACACTGCATCCATGAAGTCCTGCGTCCCATTTGGTAGCATAGTCCGAACAATGGTCGTCATTGACAGTGGCTGGCCCGTTGATGGTTTCTCACGTGCGTGCCTTCTGAATGATCCAAGCATCCAAGCATCCCTTCATTCAAATTTCAGCTCATTTGTAGTTGGCATGACAGTGAGTTCGCGTTCTGCAGGTGTAGAGGTTTCGATGAGGCCGCCAGCAGCATACTCGACTATGATTTGGGTCCATGTTTCGAGGGCATCTTTCAAATGGGGCAGCTTCCCCTCGTAAGTTGATGCATGATTCTAAATGTTCTCTGCATTGGAACGAGAGGTAACACCCCTTCTTCTAGAACCTCCGTATACTGGAAGAAATTGCAACTCCATGATTCCGTTTGGTGAAGTTACTTCGTTGCTTTCACGTTTGTCCAACACAATTCCCATGATCTCTCCTCATGATCCGTTGGTAACATCCAGGTTGGTTTGGACATTAATGAAAGTGAGATTTATTTGTTTTTGCTCTTCCTCTGTTTCTTCTTTTTTGTTCTTTTTTTTTATGGCCATAATTCACAATATCCTTTTATTTATTCTTGTCCAGTCCCCCATAATTTATCGACCTCAGTTTCTGACACTACCTCACTCACATTATATATATCCATCATTCCAAATTCTATCCTATTGTTCAATTGACCATGTCCCAGCGTCCTTCTCCTGCTCGTACTCGCGCCCGCGCCTCGCCCCCTCTGCCTGCTACTAGGCAATCCACACCCCCTCGCCGGGCTCTTATGACGACAGATGAGATTCTTAAGAGTCTCGAGAATCCAAAAGTTGGTGTCTACATCGGCACTGCTGGGTTGCCGGCCACAGCCAGTTTCTACCTCGGCGGGACTAAAGGCGACGTCCTCATTTCCGCTCAAACTAGAGATGAATTCATCCTTCACGGTGTATTCGATATCGACCGCACATCCTGCTGCTTGAGTCCCGATGGCGCATATAAACCGAACAATACACACCAGTCAAAGTTTGAAGACGTCAAACTTAGCTGCATGCTCACCATTCCGACTAATGACGACTTCCGATTCATGTCGAATGACATGGATACAGTGTTCGAAAATATCAAAGGGTTCGAGGATCTCATTACAACGGAGAACGACGATATTGTTCGCTCTCATCAAATGTTTGGCCGCTTGGGAATGATAAGAATGGTCCACCCTCTTTTCCTTGTAAGTCTTTTATCCATGATTGGATGACTATCATTCACCTGATGTTTTTTACTTTCAGAAGAAAGAGAATTGTGAAACTGACGATAATGAAACTGACGATATGCTCGAACAACAGGATGCTGATCTCGCAGGTAAGTCATTACGCTACTATCATTTCACTTTTCGTTCACGTGCCACACAGAAGTGCTTGGTACCGATTACACGATCACTAACTGGCCAGTCCGTGAATGCTGTGAGCCATACATGGATGATCTTATTACCGCAGACACGCACAGCATCAATCCTCTTCCCGTTTACGACATCGACCATTCGCTTCTTCCCCCACCAAGTATAAGAATATTGCTGGTTCAACCGCAATTGTCTCCTTCGCAATCAGCCATCTTCACTATAGGGCAGACGACCATCACCTCTTCAATGCAGTGTGTCGTGAAATGATTCTTATACGACGCCCCGACAAGGAGCCATCAAGTCCGTACAAAGAGAGAGGTGTGCGGAAGACGCCCTTCATGTTCAGCGATGGGAACTAGACTCAGACACGCATCCTCGTCTACTGAAGGTACGTTCATCATCATTCCCTTTCTTCAACTCATCTGACTGTCCGTAAAGTCTGATGGTTCGAGTCGTGGTGCACACTGTTCCTGATCGATTGTACGGTCCTATATCCGCTTCCGAGTCTAACTGTTGTTTTGTTCTTGTATGTATGCTTTACAACTACGTTTACGGGCATCACCAACATGCTTTCCCCTACGTTCGACTGTATGTTTTACTACGTGATTATATATGTACTTCAAGTTCCGATTCATTGATTTTTCAAGTTCACGCTCAACCAGACAAACAAGGTTTCTGTTGGCGACGATCAAATTGGGATTGGCGTTCCCGTCTCTCTTGGCATCGTATCCTGTTAGCTCCCTTCAGTGAAGGAAAGCTGCTTCAGCCAGTGTTTTCACTCAAGCTCACTGCTTCTGGAGGTGAGCTGTACGTCGGTGGAATGAATGATGCGCTTTATATTTATGGCAGCCTTGCCTTTACTCCTGTGACATATCCGGTGAGCGTAAATGCCAGGTGGTGAGGCATACTTATTACTCAAATTGCCCTTTCAAAATTTCTGGCACCTTAACATAGACAACATGAAAGTTAACAACAAGATAGTTCTGACAGATGTACACGCCATAATTCACACTGGTGCCGTCTTCATTTTTGGGGATCCATCGCGAGTTTTGGCCCTGCACCAGGCGTATGCCAGTGGTGGTAGTAAGGCCTTCGAGGATAATTTCCACACCTGTGAGCTTCGATCGAAATTGGTACTTTCGATTGTGGCTCTTGATAGGGTTGAAGGTGAGACTTTCCTGATCAGCATTTCCACTCCCGTTTCAGATCCCCCATGCTGACTGCTGAATCCGACCAGATTTCTGGACAATCGGGACCATGTTTCTCCAGCTAGTCTATACCGCATTAGATTTCGGCAGCGAGCCACCGCGAGTTGGATTCGCAACGCTTGCTACTAGTTGACGGCTGGTCACCAATATACCCATGGCTTGCTATTACTGGGGTGAAAGCGTGCTCATGCTGCGAGCACAGCGTACAAGTGGCTCACAAGTGTAAGATTCACAGCATGGCGGACATCTGTCGCCGATGGCAATCATTCCAAGACATTGTCCGCATCGTACGGGAACCTGACCGTCTTACGGATGGTCGATACAGCGATAATGGTCTATCAATAGCACGATAACCAGCACAAAAGGTACATCACTTGGATACATTGACTCACACAGTCACTTGTGATACATCATCGATGCATCCAAACCCCATCAACAGGATCGATCGTGACGGTTCTGGCCAACTTTACTTTCGACCATTGAAATCAAATCAAGATCATCGAACGAACTCAACAATCAGCTGTATGGATAGTACTAATCCCGAAAAACGAAGATGATAACGAGTTCTTTTCTTCGCCCTTGATCCCAGTTTATTTCCGAGGGATCCGGGTCGCTTGATGGCATCATGACATGAATCAATGATTACTTGAAGCTTCGAGAGGCACGCCCTCTTCGAAGCATGACATGTTCGTCACCTTCGAACTCGATAACGAAGTCGAGACCCCAACTGCCCCGACGACAGGCTCGAGCTCGATCATATCAATGTAATTTGGAACGATTGTCTTCCTAGTATTAAAGGGGGCCGCCCACGGGAGACAAATCGTAACATTCTTACGAGTTCCTGACAATAATATTGACGATTGAGGGGATCAACGTACCTTGAAACCTGTCAGTTACTGCCTTCCTTGGGCCCTTAAAGCCTTAAGCTTGTCACCTGGCAAGAATCATTTATCACGATTTCTCCCACACAACGCGGAAATTACCTGCAAGTTCGTTCTCGCTCTTGGCAACAGGTCCAACTTGAGCACAGCGGGACTCCGCATCTTCATAAGTATTAATGTCAACCAATCCCCAATTTTATTCCCAATCCATCCGGCCAAAAAATGACAAGAAAATCCAAAACAGATATATGCATCCAGAAAATGAGGGAAGAAAAACCAAGGAATACCAATATGCATGAATAATGACGACGACAGCACGATAACAAAGACCAAAATGAACGTACGTACGAGGGAGCGGATCGAATACCCCCCCACGGACTTATGTGGGAAGACATCGTCAAATTAGCTAATAGAGTGAGTAGTAATCGAGGAGAGCATTGTTCTATGTTCCACGAAAGCAGTCCAAAAAATGTACAATGCAATGCGAGAGAACCAGTTCGTGATTCATTCTAGGGCCGCGTCAGACTTCGTACGCCGGCTTGGACGACTGGTTCCAAGCAGGGTAGACTGGCGTCAACGGCGTCTGAAGCTCCGGCGACGACAGGGGCGAGTTCGGAATAGGAGTTCCAGGAGTCCCAGGAGACATAGGAACCTCAGAATAAAGCGTCGTGGGGCCCATCTTCTCGTCCGTCGAGGAGTCCTCGGCGGCGGCGTCGGCGGCAGCAGCAGCATTGGTGGCGGCAGTAGGGTCACCGATGCCAGCACGCGTGCCCCACGCAGTCTCGTGCAGCGTGAACAGGGCGTAGAGCTTCATGATCGAAAAGTAATACCCAAAGAGAATGAATGCAGGGACATAGATGATGTGTTGCGGTTGGTACCACAGGTGTGGCATGAGCTTTGCTGTACGGGTTGCACTGAGCCAAACGCCATATGAGGCGATGATGTTCCTGGGTAGAGGAGGGCGCGCGTTAAGGCGACGTGGTACGGAGAAAGACAACCAAGAACTCACCACCACGGCAGGTGATAACCACCTTCGGCGACTGAGAACGTCGATTTCCAAATGAGAACGGCCACGAGACACGGCCCGAGGAGGAGAGTAAACGGATTGAAGATCTTGTCGACCTAGGAAAATGGCGACTTCAGAAAAATGGCAAGATAACAGCAAACGGCGGCAACTCACCATAGTATACGCCACGTAGGGATGGGACGTCCAGATATGCCTCTCCATAAAGAGCGACCGCAAATCAGACCGCCACGTGTTTCGGGTCCATCGCAAGACCTGCTTCAAAAACCTCCAATTCGGCTTCATCGTGCTCAGGAGTTCCGCCTCCTTGCAGCACTGCACGTACGTGCCCCATCCGTGGCTCACCATCCATCGCGTCAAGAACTTGTCGTCGCCCGAGTTCAGCTGATACTTGCCCAACCAAAAGTCGTGCGTGAAGCCATGCAGAAAATCAGGGTCCTTGAGAATAATGGTTCGGTATGCGGCAGTGCGCCCTGACAGACACGGAATGCCGCCGTCAATGTGTGCCGACGAGGCAATCTCGATGTTCCGGATTGTCAAGCGGAAGGCCGCGAGGACCTCCCAAACTGTCATGCGCTTGCCCACGGGCTGCACGCGCTGTGACGTGCCAACGCCACCAATTTTTTGGTCCTCGAACGGGGCGAGCATGCAAGGCAACATTGTCGGCGGCCAAATTGCGTCGTCGTCCGCGAACACAATGATATCCGTTGTCGTGTTCCTAATGCCGTGCGCCATTTGCAGACGCTTGTTCGCGAACGGCACGGTGAACACGCGAATGCGGTCCGGGGCGACCTCATTCGCAAGTTCTTGGAGCGGTCTCTTCATCTTTTCTTCGGTAATGATCAGGATTTCCTTGGGGTTCCCAACGAGCCAGCTGTGCGCGGCTTCCTTGAACTCTTCGCCAGCGTCAATGGTGGGGACGATAATCGTCACATCTTCGGAAGCGATATAGGTTGGGTTCTCCGGTATGGGGATGGGGCGGTAGGTGAAAGAGGCAACTATACGAATCAAATACCAAAGGTAACGGTAAAACCTGAGACGTGCGTGTCAGCAAGTTGGGTGCGCAGAGATGAACATGCGAGGCAACGTACCCGATGACACCAAATGGCACGACTACGAGCGCAACAATGTTAGCGGAAGTAAAGCGTACATACATGTTACGGAGCCGAACTCACAGATAGGGAAAGCGTCAGAGGTGAGGTAGAGCATCTCAAGACGCGTAGGCTGACGCCAGTTGTAACGTTTAAAAGAGTGTGGTCAGACCTTCGACGCAAAAACGACGAAGGTAAGAGAAGGAAAGGACTCTTGCTTGATGCAACGATGAGCGTCGTCTCTGAGAGACTGAGTCCAGGTCTGACAGACTGTTAAAAGACAAGGAAAGCAAGTTAAAAAGGAAGAGTGAGAAATGAAACTTACGGAACCGACGCCGTTCCAACCTTGAGGTCGGTCGGCGGTGTTTCAATCCAGCAGTACCCGAGCAGTGATTGTACTAATCGCGAAATTTTTGAAGAAATGAGCCCTGGACCTTATTACTTCGGTTCTTGTTCGCCAAGCTGGCACCTCGGGGACAATGTACATTGTGCACACCTAAAGAGAGGGTCAAACCAAGCGCAGATATCGTTGCGGAACAATGTCGGATGACTCTAGAGGGGAAGTTCGACGACATGAGTTAAGAAACCACTCCAGCATCATCGCAGCTTTGTTCGGGCGTTTCGCGGTCGCTTGCGCAAAGTTACTAATTTGTGGCTGTGTCATTTCTCATTACCTCAGGTCCAAAAGAAGATACATGACATTACAAGCGAGTAGCATTATGTAAAAAGATGCCAGCATTGTCCGGTGATCGGCACCGGCAAGGGTTGGCAGGGGTTGGCATGTTGGCAGGTTGCCTCAATATGAGTCGAATCCATCGACAGAGATGTTCCAGGACCACCGTCCCTCCAGATAACCCTTGGCAGTGTCTTCCAGCATGATCTCGTTCCGTTTCGATACGTAAACCTAGGTCCCGTCGGTCAGCATATAGTCCGTATCGCATCACACAAACGACGTACCGTCTTATCAGTAACCTTCTGGCGCAGGGTCGCTATCGCCTCGGCGTCGATAGGAGATTCCAGCAACTCCGACAAATCTTCTACAGCTTGTTCCAAATCCCTGCTCATCTTCAGTGTCATGTAAAAGAACGGAAGAAGTGCAAACATGCCTTTGGTTGTCTTCAAAAAGCTCCTTTTCGTTACACTTTTCTAGGTAGTATGCCATTGCGTACGTCCATTTGAGTGTCATTCGGCACTTTTCAACTTCGTCAACGGCCTTCTTCATGAACTGGACCTCGATCCACGTTAAATCCGACGTGATCTGCATCTCTTCCATTTTCTTCTCCGTCTTGTTATAAAGTTCAAGGGAGAGCTTCGCGGACTGTTCGTGGTTTGCCCATCGATTATAGTACTACTCGACATGTTAGAGGTGAGTCAATGGTAAAGTAATTGAACGTACGTGAAGGTAGCGCTCTAATGAAGCTCTACTCTTCGACTGGGCATCTCGAGCATCCACGGCAGCCTTCTCGTCGTATCTATTACACGAGTACCAAGCAGTGCCGTGCTCCGACCACGGACCTGGACAGCATCAGCAAGGTGGCGGAGAGAGGGGAACTAGACCATTACCCATGCACACCCAGCAAAACTCGTGCTTGCATTTCTTGCAAGTCATGTGGCTATGGAATAGTCGTGAGCAACGCCCAAGTTGATCGATTTTGAAACGCATTAACGTACTTGCAGCCTCCGTTCTTCTCGATTGTACTTTGGCATTTAGAACACTCTTTGGTGTTGCTCTTGATCCAGTTCGCGGTCTCACTGTCGTCGCGACACTTCTTAAGCCAATTCTTCGCGACGCCGCAAATCACGGGTCGATGGTCACTCTCAATCGGGCATCCAAAGCAGAATCTGTGTTGAGGGGATGTGTTCGCACCACAATAAACCGTCGGAACGATCGACGTCAATGCGCTCTTGGACGCCGCTGCAGGGCAAGATACGGTGTACGAGCATGATGGGTAAGGGCAATACTTCAAGTTTGGGTTGGAACCAACAAAGTGTCGCACGAGGAGCTCGTTGAAACGCTCCCAAGTGGCTGTGTCGTCCGCAAGAGCGGAGTGGATGAACGGATCGGGTGCGATGAGGCCACAACTTTCGGCCATACACCTGATCCCATGCTCGCCCTCCTCCCGAATCTTGGAGGAGATGTAGGCGCTCCAACACTCGGTACAGAAAGCATGGTCACACGAGAGCGCGGCAAACGCCGTTTGCGTGTCGTCATAACAGATTGGGCACACGAAGGGCTCTGGCTTCGGAGTTGGGGCTGTGCCGGTACCGTCAGAGGGGGGCCGGGGGACGGAGAAGCATGGTCAAACATACCGGGTGTTTGCCGCATGGGCCGGCGGGGAGCACCAGACCGGGCGATCGATGAAGTACCCTGGGAACGTTCGGGGCCTGGTGCTGAGCAGGAAGGGGGCGTCTTGGGTGCAGGGGATATTCCCGCAGCGACTGAAACAGCCGAGGCATTATCCATGTATTTCTCGATTAAACGTTCCTTGTTCCAGCTCATGTAGCGCAAGAGCAGGGAGGCGATGCTGGCCTACAAGAAGGGGAAAGGGTTGGGAATAGGGAGGAGACGATCCGTATGGGAGCACGTACGTCTACACCGAATATGCCACCGATGTGCTCGACGTCTGCCGCCATGAGTTTCTCGACGGCGGACTGAGGAAGAGATTCATGCTCGACCTCGTATGCCTTGTGAAGGGCACGCTGTGGGACTTTGAAGTCGTCCCCAAAGACATCCATGTCCATCTCCTCATCGGATGGATCTGAATCTATGAGCGTCGGGGTGAGCGAAAGGCTATCTGTGGTGGCACACGGCCAGAGGAACCCCCGCAGGCGTGGTAGGGCACTCACCGTCGTCCTCTGGGCTGAGCATGTCCTCGTCCTCGTCGTCGAGGTAGCAAGTGTCGTCGTCCGAATATTCGTTGTCTGAGGACATCGTGGTGGTAGTCGTCGTGGTTTGTTGTGGTTTCTGTCGCTGTATGGAACGATGAGCAAGCGAGGGGATCGATTAGGTTGCTTACGCGATTTATGATCGTGGGAAATAGATACCATCGTGGGAATATCCTAGTCATCTTTCTTTTTTCGGTGACAATCGATGCTCGTACGGAGATGGATCGCTGCTACTCTCCGCCAACATCATAGTAGATCTATATTCATGGCATCAGAGGTAACTGGAACTCACAAGGACCCACTCACAGGAGAATTGATCTCAAAGACGTGCGTATCTCGACACGAGTACGAGCTGCTGAACATCATCACAAAAACAGTGAGCTCAAGCGTCGCGAGAAACAGCGCGAAAAGGACGCAAGAAAGGCAGAAAAAGCTGCTGCTGCCCCTCCAGCGCAGGATGGCGCACCGAATGCACCGAACGAGGACGATCTAAACCCAAACGTGAGTCATCGGAGCAATCCGCACTGTGTTCGTCTCTGAAGCAACCACAGCAATACTTTGAACTTCGCTCCAGGGCGATCTTGAAGCTCAAGGAAACACAGGAGCCAAACCCGTATCCCCACAAGTTCAATGTCACTAGGTCGATCTCAGACTTTATCTGCGAGTACGGCAAGGATGGGTTGATCGCTCCAGGACAAAAGCTCGAACCCGTCCAGGTCAGCCTCGCAGGACGGATACACAACATGCGGAGCAGCGGTAGCAAGCTCAAGTTTTACGACCTACACGGCGAAGGAAAGCACGTCCAGATCCTCGCCAACGTCCGGTACGTGATACCGTGTTTTCCGACGCACCCTCGTCTGTTGAACGGAACGCAGTGATGCAGCCGATGAAAAAAAATTCACGGCTACCCAACAGCTCTTCCGCAGGGGCGACATCGTCGGTGTCGTCGGCACTCCATCCCGTTCCCAAAAGGGAGAGTTGTCCATTTCACCTTCGGAAATGGTCCTCCTCGCGCCCAACTTGCACCAGCTGCCTTCCGGTCATTTCGGTCTCAAGGATCAAGAGACGAGATATAGAAAGCGTTACTTAGACCTTATCCTATCAGACGATACCCGTCGTATTTTCATCACTCGTTCCAAGATCATCAACTATGTTCGCCGGTACCTCGACAACCTTGGCTTCCTCGAAGTCGAAACGCCCATTACGAGCATGCTCGCTGGTGGCGCTACGGCCAAGCCTTTTGTCACGCATCACAATGACCTCAACCTAGACCTGTTCCTCCGCGTCGCTCCCGAGCTGTATCTAAAGGAGCTCACCGTCGGCGGGCTCGACCGTGTGTACGAAATCGGTCGCGTCTTTAGAAACGAAGGTATCGATCTCACCCACAACCCCGAATTCACCCTCTGCGAATTCTACATGGCGTACGCGGACATGTACGACATCATGGAACTCACGGAGAACTTGCTCGAAGGGATGGTCAAGTACCTCAACAACGGGAGCACAGTCATGACGTACCACCCCGAAGGCAAGGGCGGTAAGAAACTCGTGATGGATTTCAAGGCGCCCTGGAAGCAATACGACATGATCGAGACCCTCGAGGAAAAGCTGGGCGTCAAATTCCCACCGAGCGAGACGCTGCACACCGCTGAAGCGAACAAGTTCCTCAGAGACCTCTGCCAAAAGGTAATCAGCACACCATCAACCGCATGCGCTCGCCCCGCTCACGATCGCGTTTCTCCATGCAGCATGGCGTTGAATGCTCTGAACCCCGCACAAACGCTCGGCTCCTGGACAAAGTGAGTCCCTGACGCGTGATTTCGTCGAGACTCTGACGGGCGAGTGACCGTAGCTCGTCGGCGAATACATCGAACCGCTCTGTATCTCGCCCGCTTTCATCGGTATGCCTCTTTACTATTCCCCACCCTCAATCAACCCTGACGCGCGTGCGCGTTTTCGCTTATAAACAGTCGGTCACCCTCAAGTGATGTCTCCGCTCGCCAAGAACCACCGTTCGCGCCCCGGTCTGTGCGAGCGCTTCGAAACGTTCTTGTGTGGCAAGGAGATCTGCAACGCCTACACGGAGCTGAACGATCCGTTCGAGCAACGGCTGCGTTTCGAGGAACAGGCGCGACAGAAGGAGCAGGGTGACGACGAGGCGCAGCCTGTAGACGAGACGTTCGTGAACGCGTGAGTCTGAGTTTGTCCGCTCTATCCCGAGTTCACGTGTCACTTTTGCCAACGCGCTCACGTTTCGTCTCTTCCTTCACCAGATTGGAACACGGTCTCCCGCCTACCGGAGGCTGGGGCATGGGCATCGACCGACTCGTCATGTTCCTTACCGACTCTCCTAGTAAGCAATGCCGTACCACGTGCTTCACGATCAGTGCTTCACTTTCTTTCATTTTCGCAGACATCAAGGAAGTATTGCTGTTCCCGGCCATGAAGCCCATCGAAACGACGGGATCCTCCGCGCCGGCTGGACAACAGTAGTATGAAAAAAGAGAGAAAACGAGAGAATTTACATGTGCATCCACTGGAGCATCTTCAAAAAAAGGGGAAAAATATAGAAACACGACGTGTAAGTACATACTAGTTGATCGACCCAACGATCCGACCCTCCTTTGTCTTCGTCTCCGGCCCCGGGGCACGAGGTCGTACATGAGTTGTACGCGCTTTCAAATGCTACCGAGGCTTAAGTACGCAGCAATGCCTCGGCGCGCGCAGACCTAGCACCGATCCGGCACATAAACGGCTTCGGATGGCTAACCAGTCGTTAGTCATTCATTATTCATCATTCAGTCACAACGACCGATCACTACTTACGAAACGATGCCCGAGGTGACGTCGACTTCGGGGGCGACTTCTACGCCGTCGACAACGGCCTTTGAAATCTTGAACACGGCGAGAGACATGGCGACCGAGATGAACACGGACGCTTCCCCGAGGCGATACCCTGTTATGCAAAGATCGTCGTCGTCTGTAACAACCAGGGGGGGCACGCAATGCTCTTACCTGGGCATATCCTAACCAACACAAGGAAACAAAATCTGGTGTCATCACCTAGTTGCGCGAGAGGGAGCCAGCATAACTCACCTCCTTCCAAATCCAAAACACGCTGTCTGCGGGTCCGGCTGCGGCGTCTCGCCGAGGAACCGCTCAGGGCGGAATACCCCAGGATCTGGATACGTCGACGCGTCGTGCAGGATCGCCCTTTGCGTAGCAGCAGCACAACGTACGGCATGAGTTTCCGAGCATACATACATAGGGATCGACAAGGATACAGTAACTCACCACGTGTTTGCGACGATGCACGACCCTTTCGGAATGAGGAACCCGTCGGAATAGATATCTTCCCTGGCGACGTGAGTCATCGCTTTTTGGAGAAAAAAAAAAAGTTTAGCGAACGTGTGCCAAGATTTGTCACAAAGACAAGTACCTAGCGGTGTGGTAGAGTGCCATCGCAAGACTTCTTTGCAGACCGCGTTGATGTACGGGAGCGAATCGCGGTCGTCGAAAGAGGGTAATCTCTCAGTACCTACGACCGCATCCAGCTCCGCCTGCGCCTTGGCTTGCACCTCGGGGGACAAGACCATCGCGAGGAAGAAGGAATGGATAGTACCAACGACCTATAGACGATTTCCGATCAGCCGGGCGTTGGGTCACCTACCAGATGAATGACAATACCGTATCTGAAGCGCCTGCGAAAAAGAAATGAGACGAGACGAGTGTGACGAAGAATAGATCACACCGATATAGAGGCCCATAGAGACCCATTTGATGATATCTTCTTCTTCTGGACTCACTTCTCCTTGCAACAACGTGGACGAGAAGGATGGAATCGCTGTGCCTGCAGCCTAGTCCATCATGAGATGCGAGTTTGTATAAAGACCATAACGCGTCCGTACCATTTGCTCCACGACATATTGAAAAGGCCTCGAGACTGCCTCGTTCGTAAGCTGGCGGTGCTTCTTGGCATCTCTGAGGAAGCCTGCGCCAGGGAACCATTCTGGGAGATACTGCACTACAAATCGCGCTTGAGCATGCACTGGCAACGAGGTGTATGTTCAAACTGGGACTCACATGCAGGGATAGCGTCCACAAGGAACCTGCCAGGGTATGCGACCTGAGCAATCACCCCCATGACATTGTCCGCCAGCTCGACGAATGGATCATCCTTTTCTCGGACAGAATACCCATACGTTACCTTGAGGATGATAGCGCCGGCAGTACTGAATAGTGTGGTGATGACAAACGAGGACTATCATGCAATCAAACTGCACTTACGAACGTATGTGATCGACCAATCTGTCAGGGTTCCGTAACACTTTGCACAAGAACCGGCGCGTCTCTTCCTCTTGTATTGGATTGAACATGGCCGCACTGGCCTTGGTGCCCATCAGACGATGAAAGTACTTGCGCTGCTGCCGGAGCGGTTCGTCGTAATTTATGAACAATATCAGCTTGTTGAAGCCGACCAAGTCGGATGCCATCGTAAGGCGAGGTCTGTCTGAACATTTGGCGCTTTGCTTCTCCAGGACCGCCAAAACTGCTTGGAGCGAGTTGAGAACGACGTATCGCGTCCCCAGCATTGTTACGGTCGAGATATCCCCTGAGACAGCGATGGCCAAAGTTAAAGTCTATAGGCTGGGGTATGGCGAGACTGTGGAAAAAGTGCACCATATTTTCTACCCAAGGCTGCAAAGCTCTCCCAGCTCTTTTCCGTCGGTACGTCAAAGACGTTGCCAATCAGGGGCCAGCCAGTAGGTCCTGGTGGAAGGTGACTGGAGCGCCTCGAGTTGAGCAACCGTTTGATAAAGAATAGCCCTGCTCCTAGGCAACAGACACCGATGAGAGAGAATGCTTGAGCCATTTGAATCCTGTAGGGATAGCTGGGAGGTAGAGAATGGCCAAGAATTCTGGGCCAGAATTTCTACGCACTGATGGTGCCTTCTATTTAACGCGATGATGGGGTCACCTTGGGGGACTAAATCGAGCACAGACGACTCAAGGATTTCTACGCAGTGATGGCGCCCTCTATTTGATGCGATGATGGGTCATCTTGGTGGACTAAATCGAGCACGGACGGCTCAAGGATTCGCTGAAGAAGGGAAACCGGACCCGTAGCGCAGGAAAGAGAAGGTCAGAGCTACCGAGCCGACCGCTCATGTACTATGATGCAGAATTGGACGAACTCCCCGGCGGGGAAGTCACGATACCAACACCGTCTAGTGCCACCAGTGGAGCAGCGATTGAAATGGCACGATGGGACCGCCCTCCGATCCAAGCATGCCAGCCGCAAATCGAAACTCGGAGGTCTTCGGTGACCGAAAAGCACTGAATCCAAAAGCTAGCCCGTGTTCGTCGTAAACGATCCATAGTAGGAAAAAAGGTAACCTCCTTCAGCTTGTTCTCAGGGGTGGAGTCATTACCATTAGTCGGGGCATAGGAGAACGAACTTTTTCGATGATCACCAAAACATTTATGCGTATATGGAAGGTAGAGCCCAAGTTCAAGAAGGTCTTTATGTAAGTCAGCGATCCAGAGATTGAAAAAGCAACGTACTGTCACGTCAAACTTCAACGACGCTACTCGGTTGGGTGATCACTGATAGACCACGTACTGATTATGATATGATTCGGACTTGGAAGTGAGGCAAGCCGCAGCAGAAATCGGATGCACAATTTTGAATGTTGAATTTGGCACATCTTCACAACCGCCTGTACAAACCAATTCATCTGGTTTCCTTAAAGCACTGGCCGATCGAGACTAACGCGGTTCCTGGCCACATGGCACCAAAAAATCATGTGTCATCATTTCATTCCGGAAGAATTCATTGGCGGATTCGGCAGGGAACACCGGCTGGTGGAATGAGCTACAACTTGTCGGACTCATCACAGAACTTCTTTATGTGCAAGTCGACTGTCTTCGAGCAGAAGGAACCAAAAAAAAGACCAGCGCGTTATTGCAGTTGGTTGCTGCTGGAGGCAGTAAGCAGGCACTCTCCTTACTGAAATACATTGAATATTACTATGTGACTCACAAATAATATTTTTGCCTTCCCAGTCCCAAACTTCTCCATCAGGCAGTGCTCCACGTTTGACTCGTTTGTGTGACGGGGAATTGATTACAACGGATGCCGAGGAATGTCTTGCTTTTTCTCGTGATTGTGTATGCTTTGATGAAGAGTCACAAAGTGATTTCTGAC
The DNA here is from genome assembly GCA_038091775.1 of Leccinum olivaceopallidum. Classification (NCBI taxonomy): domain Eukaryota; kingdom Fungi; phylum Basidiomycota; class Agaricomycetes; order Boletales; family Boletaceae; genus Leccinum; species Leccinum olivaceopallidum. Next base: position 28,618 of record JBBPPC010000102.1, on the reverse strand, counting down.
CCGGGTTTTCCGATTCCGAGTTTGAGTGAAGAATTAGATGTTCGAGTGTCATCCTAGGCCCTAGTTGCCCACCACTGCCGTATCGAGCTTCCCTTGTGTCCTTGATTGAACCGCAGGAACAAGACTATCCCAAGAAAGAAGACATGGATGGCAGACAATGATTTCAATCAATGCATGCTAAAGTTCCCCTGAGTTCGCACGCTCAACAACGCTGGCTTGCTCCGAGTCGGAGCTCCAAACACTGGCCCCTATTATCAACTTACTGCAAGACGAACTCAATCGAACTCTTATCTCCCCACTCGTGCTTCAGACGCGCGCACACGCGCAGGTTCGGATGAGCCCCCATGACCGGCATACCGATGAGTACACACACTTCTGCGCGGCGGACTGCTGCTGAGTCATTGTTTAAGGCTGAGCGCTGCCAATTTCAGGGGTTTCATGATGCACTTGTACTTGGCCCCCCAACATAAACCTCAGACCGTTAATTGTTCGCGAACAGGTACGTGCGTAGCCATTTGATCATTCACATTCGTAGTGGACATATATGGGTCACACTCTGACCTCGCCATACTCTCTCCGACACCAAAGAAAGGTGGGTGTATATATGCGTGATTTTCATAGAGTGAGGCGACGTATCGAACACTTCAAGTCAATCGGACCGCAGCGACTCTCTAGTAGCGATCGGACTACCGAAGGAAAATACGAGAACACCCTTCGTACGGGAGAGCTGAGATTGCAACATCAAAGTTTAGTTCAACTTGAGACTAGTAAGTGCAGACGGTAAACAAACGCAACCAAGGCGGGACACCATTCTATTACTACTGCATGTCGACCGTCCGAATACCTTTCACCAGATCATTCGGCGATGTCTCCCTGCGAATTTGAACCATGATCAGACAGTCCGCACCGACACGTTTATATTGGTCCTGGTCCTCCCACGCCAGCGCTAGCAAAAGCGCGCCAAACGGCTGTCTCAGACGAACGAGCATCCGCAGCGCACGATTGTTATCGTCAATCCCTACCGCAGCTCTGCCTGAGATGTCCGGGTACATGGAGGGACGAACCCAGGGATGGATCAACGCTAAATCTTTCATCCCAGACAGGTCGTCTGCCGTCTTGATCTCGACGTCCCCGAGTGCTGCGGTCTTCATCAGATAAGCTCGAGTTTTCGAATTGGGATCTGTTTGCGAGACAGAGAGAAATTCGGTGGCTGGGAAGACGATCCCTGGAAGTTGCAGGCGGTTTGACGCAAATAATGGAGGACCAAGTTGACTGAGGCGTTGATACAGTGAGACGGCCACAGAGAGGTTCGGAAGCGAGGAACGCAACGCCCTCACCATGCGTTCCGTCTCAACCATGCCCATCGGTTTTGGAATGTGCGAAGGGATGAGTTCGCCGTAAACCGTCAGATCCTTGGGTAAGCAGCTATTGTAGCCACCCGAATGCCCGGTCCAAGCTAGGATCGTGATGTCCGTTGACCCCATCAGAACGCGGTCGAGTAGACGACCAACTGCCCTGTTTCCTTCCCCATACATGATATTGATCGGCGTATTGAAGATCCCAAGCAGTGAGTATGCGTTGTCTTCCGGTTCCGTCGTGCGGCGACTCGACGCCACATAAAGCTTCTCCCGTACCCTCCACAAGTCCGGCTGGAGCGACATAATCCCTTGTCTGAGATCGCCCACTGTCTGTTGCATCTCTGAAATGATTACTGGCGAGTCCTTATGGTTGTGCATGGTCAATCCGAGGTAGGGCTTCCAGTCCTCTGTATAGAATCTGACCGTCTGGGCAGCAACATACTCTTGATAGGTCCATCCACGAGTGTTCCAAATGCTTTTCCGCAAGTCACCGGGTTTCTGCAGCTGTGACGAAATGTCGCGGAGGTAGACGATCGTGAGAGATGAGTCACGATACCAAGCAAACATCGCGAGTAATGATTCTTGTAACACCACGTTGTTATTTTTGTCGATGCAGCACGTGTCCGACCACACCCACAGGAATCCGAAAGAACGTGCGAGTTTGCAGAATATCTGCAGTTTGGCATTGGTCAAGGATGCCTCTAGGACATAGATCGAGATGTCCTTGACTTCCTGGAACAGTGGTTCGCTGCCACTGTCCCACCGGTGGGAGAGCATCACATATCGATAGTATTTCTTGACCTCTCTCTCAATGCGTGCATTATCGACCCCATTGATCATGGAAGACCTGAGCTCGTCGAAAATAGGGATTTTCTCAAAAGCCTCTGCCAGTTGTATTCTGTCGAAAAGGCGGCCGGTATTGGTGTTAATGAGCACGCGCGGGATGGAGCGAACAGCCTGCTGGACGATATGCTGAATGGTGGGGGTGGCGTCGACATACCGTGGACGAAGGTCTATCACCAGGACGAAATCGGTATGGTTCCGTACTATATCGAGCAATTAACTCACTGCGAATATCTAGATCCGACGATTCCTCGAGTTTTGCAAGCATCATCTTGAATGCTGTGAACGCTTCCCCATGGCGGCCCATGCGGTGTAATAAGGCATGTTTCCTGCCGTACCCCTTGTGCGACGATGGGTCAAGTTCGATGTCCTGAGTAGAGTGTCAATTTGATTCGATAGCAGTATGAGACACATACTCTGTTGGCGTCACTGAGTGCTTCCTCCAACAGACCTGCTCGTGCTTCACAGCATTTGATAATAATCCGATTCATATTCGTTGGATGGAATGACAACGCATGCGAGTAATATTTGATGGCGTCGTCACGTTTGTTCGCGCTGTCGCCCAGTTTTTCAAGTTTTGCCAAATGTCGTCGTTCAAATCCTGTAGAAGTATTTGAATTAGCCACAATTACATTAAGAATACAACCACTCACTGAGTTCTGGTCCTGCTCGCTCAGTTTGGGTGTTTGTGTTATCTCGTAGCTCAACTGGGCGCCGCTGGAAACACTCCGTTGCCTCTATAACGCGACCCTGCCCTTCGAGAATGTTACATATCTCTCGACGAACATCAATCTCCGCCACCTTGAACTGATACAAGATATAGTCGTTGAGTGAATTTTGGTCTATGGCATCAAGCATACCTTGGTAGCCGCACTCAACGCTTCGCTTACCGAACCACGAAGCAACGCCAATCTCGCCCATTTGGTCAATACAGTGTTTGCAAGTGGCGATGAAGTGAGCAGCAGCACGGTGGAATAGGCATCTAGAGCTTCATCATGGTTTCTCATGGTCGATGCGTCATTTCCGATTGTTTCAAGTGCTATGCTGCATCGGTTGGTAAATTCTGACGGAAGGATATTGAATATTCCGTGTAGTGTCATGGCGCCGAAACTTACCAGCACGCCATTCAATCAACAAAGCGCTGGACCTCAGATCTTCAGTGATGGCACTGGCAATCTCCACGAGTCGCTTTGCGGCATCGCGTATGCGCCCTTGGCTATACAAAGCTTCACATTGATGTTTCTGTTCATGAGCATGGATCGTTCGCATGAGAACGTCTGCGTTCTGTTGAGAATCAGCGAGTTGGTTAGAGAGGCCGTGAATTGTTTGTTCGAGACGACCGATTTTGCTATCTGGTAGATATGGGTGTGAATTAAGTTTGAGCGCGGATGGTTGGGGGGGACATACTTGTATAAGCTGTATTTTCATCCCACACAGAACGATTGGAGTGGTGAGATTTAATGGTTGCGTTCAGGCTGGCCCTTTCCTCATCGGCTGCCCGCTTGGTCGTAGTTAGCTGGCTTCGGAGACTCGCTGTTTGTTTGTTCAATGATCGGGCATATTAGACAAATTGTGTAAGTTGGGGTGACAATGAACACACCTGCGCTCGTTTCCTGTGTATGGAGATCTGCAGACAGTGACCTGATCATCGCATTCATGACTTCCATTTCTTGATTAGCTATACGTTGACTGTTGGCAAGGGCTTCGCGAAGCTCCTGCACGGTTTTTCCAAGATGCGCTAGTTTTGTATCTAGTAGAGGACGTGACTCTTAACAGAACTTTGCAAACTATATAGGATAAGGATAACGTACTGGAGCTTCCTTCCCGTACACTTAGGGACCTGATGGTCTCGTTGAGCTTGTCCATTTCCTCATTGGCTTCACACTGAGATATGAGCAGCTGGTCACGGAGTTCTTCAATGGTTTTCTCGTGATTCGCCACCTTCTCCTTTTCGTCTGACGGACATGAATGTCAGCAGAACAGCAACGGGCTGATAACAAATATCCGACGTACGAGGCGGATAGGCACGACTCGGAGGGGGCTGGACAATGTGTTTGGGGACTGCCTTTGGGACTGTCGTGCGCCTGGTTTGTTGTTCAGGGAGCATCTGTGCGGTGGAGAAAGTGGCTTGTGATTAGCATGCCATCAAGTTCATGATGCCCGTGCACATACATCGTTGTGGTATGATGAAGGAAGGAGATCGCGGAGATTGCGGATAGTAATTCTCTTGAGCTCAACCGTTGCAATGCGGTAGTCTGGCGAGATAGCCATGTGCTGGACCAAAGTACTATGGCCAACGACGCAGCCGATTTGCTGATGCGTCCTGGTGTCCCAGAACGAGACGGTTGTCTTAGTGGAGACTGCGATGAACTTTCCGTTGCTTGCCAGCGCGATACATTTGGGCCTGTATTCGGCAGTGGGAATGAGCCACTGCGAAGTTGTCGTCCCGGTGGACACGTCGAGACAATTGATATGTTCGTCTTCAGTCAAGGCAAAGAGTTTCTTGCTGTCGTTGGCCCAAGCAAGGGAATGGTTGTATGGAGAGTTGACTCTAACTGGAAAGTCGACGAGGAGGTGGCCATCCCGACTGCCGTAGACCCGGACGGAATAGCGGTTCACCGTGGCTGTGACGATGAGAGATTGGTCGGGAGAGAACTTGAGAGCGGCGATCCCGTTGGTGTGTTCCAGCGGGCCGAGCAGCTGCTCCCCCAAGGGCAAAGCCCAGACAGAAACAGTCTTGTCATCAGATCCACTCGCGATGCGCGTACCGTCAGTAGACACGTCCAGCACGCACACCCGATTGCGGTGCCTCGGCTCGAACTCGAGTAGCATTTCGTAGTTCTCCGCATCCCACACAATCACACCTCCATCCAACATGCCGCTGATGATCCACCCTCCATCCCTCGTCACTGCAATGCTGCGAATACGACACCGTTCCACACCCATAAGCTTCCCCACCTCGGTTCCATCTTTCACTCGCCAACTTCGAATCTTCCCCGCTTCGTCAGCACTTACAACGTGTTTTCCATCGAGGAATGCGACTGATTGTATGCAATCTGTGAAATCGATTTCGACATCTTGTGCGTCCCGTTTGGAAGCAGCAGTTCTCGGGGGATTCCCAATTCCAGCTTCCATCTTACTACTTCCGGCCCCGGTTCCTTGACTGGGCTGAGGTCGATGTTTCCCCCAAGGGAACAAATCTTCGATGTCCCATCAATATTGTCGCTGCAGCAGTTTTTTCTAACGTAGTCACCTTTCATCGTCTCTGAGGCCTAGCAGCTCGGTGGGAACGTTTCTTTTGTTTTTGACCAGGTATGTATCAGAGCTGTGGAAAGGAGGAAGCGAGCGTGTTAATCCATTGGTCTGTACGCCGTCCACCCTATATGCCATATCGATTCACTGTGCCTTAGCAGGAACGCAACGGCCTCAGGCTCCACCCCCTGGGCGCTATCCCTGGCTGGCCTGATGATACGCCCTCTGCCCGCCCGTGCCTATCACCTTCTCTCTGGTGCTGACCCCGAGTCGAAGATGGGGGAAAGGGCCACCCTCGAAGTGGCTGGAAACGAACCATTACCACGAAACAACCCAACACATCAGCAAAGCCATTCTCAATGTTATGTATCATGCGAAATCGTGAAAAGCGGATGGAAGGATCATCATATCAGACATGATTGTTGGCCCTGCGCTGTCCAAATTGTCATCCTGTATGTTCACGCCGATTTCATCATTCCATTAAGACCCCTTTCAAGTTGGTCCCAAATGAGGCGACCACACTGCACCGTGCTGCCGCAAGGCGTTATGACATGGCAGGGTTCAGTGACCGTTCGTGTCCGATGTGGCAAACGCAACATTTTTTTTGCGATATCAAGTCTGTTTTGCAGAGCACCAGGATAATGCTACCAAAGAAATATTAGTTCATGATCAATGTCATGTCTGATGAAAAGGATCTAGGAATGAACAGCACACATTGATGTCAGGGCGCCAATGGCATCCGCTTCCCGTGAAGTACCGCCGTCTGCCAATCTGTCGTTGTCCTTGAGAAGATCCGGTAGGCTGTCCTATGTAGCAAATTAATTGCATATCTGCCAGGAATACTAATATCCCTATCCTCGTCTACCAGCTCCCCTGATGCACTCAAATTCGTAGTATAGCCTGCTCGTACAGCCAAGCCCGAGATGGGCCAGTGGTCACGGCACACACGCACATGTGTGAGATAGGTACGATAGGACGCCCTTTGCTGTGACAGGAGCATTGAGGCAGTCCTGTGGTGTGACAAGGCACCTGCTCACAGCGTAAACACAATGGATCCATATTCGAGCTCGTAATACGGCCTGCGCTGACAAGCAAGAACTATGCGCTCCCCACATCCAGGAAATAATATACATGCGCGATCTTCCTTTGTAGTTATTGACAGAGGCGGCATACCGAACCCCCCAGACCCAAGGTCAACTAGACTATCAAAAGAAGTAGGGAGGACGCAGACCGGTCCGAACCGACAAGTTGGAAAGGAATGACGACTGTAAAAAGTGTGTCGAATGCGGAGCGGGGGCTGAGCGCTACGGTTTCATCGAGTAGTCCTAAGATCTCGAAGTGAGAGTAGCCTACAAGATAACGGAGGCCACCAAGGTAGGTAATGAAACCCACAGAAGAAGACGACTAATGTATGTCGACCGTCCGGATACCTTTGGTCAAGTCACTCAATGACGTCTCCTCCGGAATCCGAACTGTGATCAGACTATCCGAAGCGCGACGTTTGTACTGTTCTTGTTCCTCCCACATTGGCGCCAGAAAGAGTGCGCCAAAAGGCTGCCTCAGACGGACAAGCATCCGTAGCGCACGCGTAGTTTCATCTACTCCAACAGCCCGGCGTGATACGTCTTGGTAGAGGGAAGGATTAACCCAAGGATGAATCAGAACGGTATCTCTCATCCCGGATAGGTCATCCGTCGTCTTGACCTGGACGTCCCCGAGCATGGTGGTCTTCATAAGATAAACACGAGTGTTCGAATCAGGATCCGACTCTGAAACAGGGACAATGTTGTTGACTGGGAAGATGATCCCTGGAAGTTGCAGGCGGCTTGCCGCAAACGATGGCGAACCAAGTAGATGGAGGCGTTTATACAGCGTTATAGCCACAGGAAGGTCAGGCAGTGATGAGCGCAACGACCTCACCATGCGGTCCATTTCCACCATCCCCATCGGTTTTGGAATGTGCGAAGGAATGAGCTCGCCGTAAACCGTCAGATCCTTGGGTAAGCAGCTATTGTAGCCACCCGAATGCCCGGTCCAAGCTAGGATCGTGATGTCTCTCGATCCTGTCAGAACGTAATCCAGAAGTCGACCGACTGCACGGTCCCCCTCCCCGTATATGACTGGAATCGACGCATTGAAGATCCCGAGCAGCGAGTATGCAGTGTCTTCCTCGACTGTTGTATTACGACCCGACGCCACGTAAAGCTTCTCCCGTACCCTTCCCATGTCAGGTCGAAGCACTGCTAACTCCTGCCTGAGATCACCCGAAGCCTGCTGCATCTCCGCAACTATTTCCGGTGAGACCTTGTGATTGAACGTGTCGAGTCCAAGGTAAGGTTTCCAGTCCTCCGTGTAGAATTGCACTGTTTCTGCGGCAACGTACTCTTGGTAGGTCCATGCGCGTGTGTTCCAGATACTGTTTCGCAGGTCGCCAGGTTTCTGAAACTGCGACAAGACACCGCGCAGGTAGATAATGGTGAGGGATGAGCCACGATACCATGTAAACATGGCGACCAATGACTCTTGCAGCACGACGTTATCCTTCTTGTCGATGCAGCACGTGTCCGACCACACCCACTGGAATCCGAAAGAACGTGCGAGTTTGCAAAACGTCCTGAGCTTGATGTTGGGCGAGGACTCCTCCAGCCCGTAGACCGATGTACCCTTGACTTTCTGAAAAAGCGGTTCCCCATCCTCCCACCTGTGGGAGAGCATCACGTATCGGTAGAATGCTTTCACCTCTCTCCGAATGCGTGCGTCGTCGACTCCCACGGTCATTGAAGACCGCAGTTCGTCAAAAATAGGGAGCTGCTCGAAAGCTGAAGCCTGGTCATTTTTGTCGCAGAGGAGACCGTTGCTAGTGTTGATGACCACGCGTGGGATGTAGCGAATAGTTTGTTGTACGATCCGCTGAATAGCTGATGTGGCGTCGACATACCTCTGGCGAAGTCCTATCACCGTCGTGAAATCAGCTGGGTGTTCTGAGAGACGCTAACTACATAAGTGACTCACTGCGAATACGTGGATCGGATGATTCCTCGATTTTTGATAACATCGTCTTGAATGTTGCGAAGGCTTCTCCGTGGCGACCCATGCGGTGCAGCACGGCATGTTTTCTGCTGTAGCCCTTGTACGAAGATGGATCGAGCTCGATGTCCTGAATGGAATGAATCAACAATTTCAGTTCGATTCAACAAGAAATACATACCCGGTCGGCGCGATCGAGCGCCTCCGCCCACAGAGCTGCTCGTACTTTACAACATTTGACGATGATCCGATTCATATTCGTTGGGTCAAGCGGTAGCGCGTTCGCGTAGTATTTGATGGCATCGTCGTGGTTGTTGGATTCCCTTGCGATATCGCCCTGTATCTCAAGTTTCTCTGCACAGCGTCGCTGGAATTCTACGGAGATGCTTCAATTAGCGCTTGTAATCTCAACGGGACATTACTCACCGAGTTCCCATTGCGTTCGCTCGCCCTGGGTATTTGTGTCGGTTTGTAGTTCAACTGGCCGCTGTTTGAAACACTGGATTGCCTCTATGACGTGGCCGTCCCCCTCGAGAATGTCACATATCGCTCTGTGAATATCAAACCCCGCAACCTTGAACTGAATAAAAAGGATATCAGCAACCAGATGAGTCGAACAATAATGCCAACTATACCTTAGAAGTTGCGCTCAACGCATCGCGCACTGAGCCGTTAATCAACGCTATTCTTACCCATTTGAGTAGTAGAGTGGCTGAGGGTGAGGAGATGAGCGACAGCGCGGTTGAGTAGGCCTCTAGAGCCTCAGAATGTCTCTGGACGCTCATTGCCTGATCTCCAACAGTTTCAAGAGCCGTGCTGCACCGGCGGCTGAAGTCTAACGAAAGGGTATTTACTGACTTGAACAATGACCAATCGGCGAAACTTACCTGCAAGCCAGTCGACCAACGACCTGTCGGACCCCAAATCCTCCTTTACGGTACTTGCGAAATCGACGACATGTCTTGCGGCATCGTATATATAGCCTTGGGCATACAAGGCTTCGCACTGATGCTTTTGCTCCTGAGCATGGATAAGCCGCATTTGTGTATCAGCGTTGTGGTGAGACTCGGCAAGCTGGATAGAAAGCTCCTGTATGGTTTTCTCCAGCCGAGCGACTTCACTCTCTAACGGAAACAATGTTAAAAGAAAGTGCGAGTGGGTACGATGGTACACATACTTGCGCTTGTGTCTCGTACATGAAAATCAGAGTGAAGCGAGTTGATAGTTTGATTCAACTTGGCCTTCTCCTCGTCGGCTATGCGCTTAGATGTACCAAGCTGGTTCTGGAGGTCTTCGACCGTTCTCTCTCGAGCCACTATTGATTTATTTGATAAACGATGTCAATCAGGCAAGCAAAAGATGAAGGGTATAACGAACGCACCTGCGCTCATTTCCCGCGCATGGAGATCTGTACGTAGTGACCCAATCGTCTTGTTCAAGACATCCTTTTGCTCGTTGAGTTCTTGCACGGCTTTGCTAAGATATGCGATTTTGAGAACTAATAACGGATGTCATTGTCACCGGAATACATATCATGGAAGAAAGATCATACTGGATTTTTTGTCTTTTTCACGAAGTTCGTCAAGAAGAGTGTTGATGCTCTCGTTGATGGTCTCGTTGAAACTATCCCTTTCCTGTTTAACTGCATTTTGAGAGTTAGAAAGTTGTTGGATGGTTCCCTCGAGGCTAGCTATCTTGTCGTCTAATATAGACATTAGTAAAACAGAACGAATTCGTTAATAATCTCGAAACATACTAAGGGACCTGATCTTTCGTTCGTGATGAGCCTCTACATCAACCGTCACATGTCTGCTTTCCCGTTTACGCAGCATCTGTTGGGCCAAAGGAGGTTTCAAATTTCAATCAGTAAGCCATTGCGCATACCACAATGTAATATACTTACACTGTCGCGGTGTGGCGAAGGAATGATATCGAAGAGACTACGAGCAGTTATTGCCTTGTTCCCGGCTGCTACGATGTCAAAGTCCGCTGAGATAACCAAGGACCAGATGTCATGTGTGTATTGGATGACAAAACCGATGCGCTGATGTGTTGTGGTGTCCCAGAATGTCATCAATTTTTTAGCTGCGACCGCGATAAACCTTCCGGGTCTCGCTAGGGCGATGCACCCAAGCTCGTCACCGATGTCAAAGAGTCCCCATTTTGAAAGCATCATCCCAGTGAACACGTCGAGACAGTGAACGTAACCGTCTTGAGAGAAGGCAAAGATTTGCATCTCATCGTTGGACCAGGCGAGAGATTGATTGTAGGGGGAATTGACTGAGACTGGAAAATTAATGAGCAGGCGACCGTCCCGACTGTCGGAGATCCGAATGGAGGGGAATTTCCAGGTGGCAGTAGCGAGGAAGCGTCCGTCAGGCGAGAGCTTGACCGCAGCCAAGCTATGGCCGTGCTGCAGTGGGCCGAGTAGTCGTTGCCCAGTGGGAAAAGCCCAGATAGATGCGGTCTTGTCGTCTGATCCGGTTGCGATGCGCGTCCCGTCTGCAGACATGTCCATCGCCCACACCGAACTGCGGTGCCACTCGAACTGGACCACCTTTTCGGGGCTCGACGACGCCCAGACCATTACTTTGCCACCAGACGTCCCGCTGATAACCCACGCTCCGTCTCTTGATGCTGTGACGCTGCAAATATAGTCACCCACATGCATTGTTGTCCCTACCTCCGCTCCATCTTGCGCTCGCCAGCGTCGAATGATTCCCTCGTCGCCACCGCTTACGAAGTGCTTGTCATCGAGGAATGCGACAGACCGTATGAGATTTGTAGAGTTGATGTCGATGCGTTTTGCCTCTATTTGCTGAGGGAGGCTCGCAGAACTGGCATTACTCGACCCTTGGGTCCCGTTAGTATCGTACTTTCGCACCTGCACTGATGACCTACTTGATCCTTCCCTTTTGTGAGTTCCACCGTTGGAAGGTCCGTTGTCCTTAGGCCGTTGAAGGATGTCTTTTGGTCTGATTAATATCATCCCTTCAGTCGTCTTAGCCCATGTACTCACTTTTCATCACTCAGTGAAGGAAGAATTCTGGGCAAGGTATGGGGGCGCCAGAAGGAAGAATGCGTAGGCGTTATTGTGAACCTGCACTGTGGCATCGTCGCCTTCCAAAGTCCCTTTATTGGTTCTTATTCATGTCACAGGCACACGACTACCCCTGGGCGCTGGTCCAGGCCCAGATGGCCCCTTCGCCCTAGTTCCTGTAATCGTCTTTCTGATACTATGGGTGAAGTCGAAGACGAGAACCGAAGTGCGGCAGGAATATAGCCGATAACCACGGAACTGCCGTATAACCCACCATGAAAACCAATCTCAATACAATCACGCGAAGGTATCCGCGCGTGTTACATAAATAAAGGCAGTGGGAAGATGACAAGCGTCCTCAGACTTTTAAGTAAGGATCATACAGCTTGGCCATGCCGGTCTCTGATTACATCACCGACAAGGTGCAAGTCAGTAAGCTATCATCTCAAGTGTACACATAGGGTTCAAACGTTCATGTGCAATGAGTCGTTACTTAAGAAAAGCATGATGAATGAGAGATCGAGAGAGGGTACTTACCACCTACAATCAGGCAAAAGAAATTTTGAAGCAGGTGCGGTGGAGTTGCGGCTCGATGAAGGGCCGCCACCGGCGTTGCGCCCCAGTGGCGTCTGCCAAGCTGAATCAGGGATTATCCACCCGAAAGAGGCAGCCCTGAATTAAGCGTTGAGGTTGCCGCCATTATCGGTTGAACTCCCATTCTTAAACTCGTACAGAATGCTCTGCGTTAACCATTCCCTCGTGTTTTACCCAGACCTTCAACCAATCTCTTGATTGGGCCAGTGACGGCAAGGAACTCTTCTCATGACGATCATATACATTGCTCCGATGTAACCACCAAGACGGAAATGCCTCCGAGTTCGCACCAAATACAGGCCCAAGTGCATCGTCGTTGTGGCAAGCAGTGGAGAGTTCGGAGTCAAAGTTTCGCTAATGCAATCGACTAAGACACATCAACAAATCGGCACTCGTTTCATCTAGTGTACGACTATCTCGCCGAACTGTGACATTTCGACAGTTGAAATGAGAAGAATCAGTCATCCTGAAGTCCTTCTCCATACCGTGACAGTGTAAGTGTACTCACATCATGAAGGTTGTGGGGATATTGCTCTGATCAAAGTTCGCTTTGTCGGCGCAATAGATATTCCGTGAACGAGATATCAAACGCACGACAGTCGGGAGAGTTGGTTCCCAACACATCAACCAGTTCCCTCGTGTGTCGCGCTTTTTTAGTCGCTTGGTTCTGTTCTGCTGACACCCATGTCCATCAGATGGAAAGATAATCTTGAGAATACCCTCCTTGATCAACTAGTCACGTTTCAGCATGCAGTGAGTGTGGAGAAGGATGGCCTCATCGTGCCAATCTTTGCTCACTGAATGAAAACACTAGTAGGGTTTCTGCCTTTGGTGATGGACGCTTTGTTGACGGTCATATCCATCAAGTACCGAAGTTTTGGATCTCCACAGAACAGTGGAGGAACTCAGTGAGCAAAATGACAACCATTCTGAGACGACCAGGGTACTACGCAGAGACCTTCATGCGACGACAGGTGGATTCGGTTTCACTCACTTTGCGGCTCTCCAATGAATACCTTTCCCATCTATCTAATAGATGAATAGCGGATATCCCACCGAAAACGGACAAGGATATCGGTACCTGAAAGAGACCATCAACTCCCTTCGCGTGGCATTTTCGCATACGGAACCAAATTCCAAGCATGACCACCGTTGTCCTCACTGGTGCTTCGGTTACATCCGTATTCGTTAGAAAGTAAAATCAATCACTTGTCTAGAACCTACCATACAGAACCTCTCTGACCAGCTTGCTGATTCGAAATTGATTCCCAAGCGAGGATCTAAAATCAGTCACTTTTGGGACAGCCTACCTACTACCGGTAATTTGAAGTCGCACATTGCATCATTGCATACACCATTCAACGCCGGTCACAGAATTTGGCTATACATCGGAATCAGACCCCAATTCGGACGTCTGTGTTCAAGACAGCCAGTCCTTGGGGCCATGAATGATTTTGTGGATCATTTACATAACCCTACATCTACCAACATGTCTCACAACGCGCTGTTGAGTTCGACGATTGATTCCACGCGTGCACCGCAGCTGGTCGCCCAGGGCAGCCGTTACATAAAGTGCGTTTAGGCTGCAAATGCATCGCTTCGGACTGTCTGATGATCCATGTTGATCATTGTTCGGATTTGCAAGGAGACGCCGCTGAGCGACCTGATATGCTGTAAAGATGAAACCTCGGAACCTTTGCCATCAAATGTTTGGATGATCTGCCTCTGTGTAGACTGATCGCCATGAATCTTGAGATCGCAGGAATGCTCTATGAGATCTCAATGGCACCCCTTCCGATGCCCAGGAGTTGTTTCGAGCGTAGGTTTCCATTCTGCTTGTATTCCACGATTCTGAACGATCGGCCTTTCCCTTGCTTCATTAGATAGTGTAGTCACCGACCAAGTCGGAATTGATATGGAGCCTCGGTACTGGCCAGGCGGTCAACAGGTCAGTCTATGAAAGAAACATCATCATGAAGATGGCCCACTTACACTGCAAAAAGTAAATCGACTAATTCGGAGCGTCTGAGACGCTGATGTGTCCAAAATAGCCGGCCGTGACGCTGATTCAAGGGACGCGTGAAATCAGCGTCATCGGACTGACGCTGATTCTGAGCGTCAGCCTGGACGTGACGCTGATTCGTGACGCTCATCTTGAGCGTCCTGTAATTGAGGCATCACAGTGATGCTTGCGATCTGCCGATGAAAAATGTTTTCGGAAGCATGAAAATTTGTTGAAGTCTTTTCGGAGCTATTCATATTTGATCATTGAGCAAATATTTTATCGGTCATGTAGTCTATCGGTACGTATACGTCGGACGCATCACTCTGTATGTATCAGGAGCGAGTTCGATCCCCGTGTTGGGCAGTTTTTTTTTGTTTCAATCTACAAATTGTGCAACCGCATCACACCAGCTTCAATAGCTTGAAGATGGCGGGATTTTTTTGGGACCACAAAGGGACACGAATTTTTACTGGTACTATTTCGGACGCTACAAATGAGCTGTGGTGACGCTACGAATGAACTGTGGGGACGCTGCGAATGAGCCGTGGGGATGCTGCGAACCATGCATCCTCGACGCTGTTTCCTAATAGACAAAATGAGTACATCAGCGTCACGCAAAGACGCTGATTAACAGAGAATTGACGCTGATGCTGTCGCGTCCTCGCCGCTAACTAGCCGCGTCTTGGACGCTCTGAATTAGTCGATTTACTTTTTGCAGTGCTTACTATATATACTTGCAAAGAGCATACAACCGTTTCTCTGCTCGGCGATCGAAACCATTTTCGCATTTTCGGAGAGGGAAGGATATATATTGTATGATATACTCGTGACGTTCCCTCCATGCGGATAACTGCCATCTCCGCTCCAGCCGGCGTGTAAGTTGTGACGGTGTAACACACAAATGGCATTTCACAAAAGACACAAAAGACGGTCAGGAACGTGTGCTATACATCTAGCAAGAAAGGAGAGAAGTGGCCATGTAAAGCAGTTGAATCCACCAAATCACATTTTTCGATGTACTCTTGCTGATCTTTCGCAGCTACCACGATTGCGAGTCTTGACCACTACGGGGAACCATGAATGACCCGAAATACGTATCCAATTCTCCCACCGCGTTCAAAGGGGCGATCATCCCCACGTATCCATCCGGCCGAACGACGACAACCGTGATCTGCCCTGTATCGATCCCGAATCTTTCATACCCATGTCCGCCGTGCACGTTTCTCAGATCGGTGTCGTCAAGGAGGACTCTGCGATGCAACGTAAAAGAGGCCATCATGAATGTTAGCCCCACCGAACGCACTGCCGAACATAGAATGAAGAACACTGACTTTGTCCAGTGTGGACGGAAGAATGCCGGGATGTGCAAGTAATTCGTGTCGTGCTTTTCAGCAGCGATGATCGTAATAATGTCGAATATGCTCGAGATTTTGCTATCAGCGCCGTATTTCTGGAGGAAGCTCAATGGATTGCTGAGTTCCTCTGCGAGCGACTGCAATTCTAGGATCCTCGTCAAAGTCAAGTTCCCAACAAAGAATAGCACTTTGAAGCGACCATCTGCGGGGAGTAGGTTGTGTATCTGGAGCGGACAGACATCCGCAGCACGGATAAATATGTAGGGAAGCATTCTCCGTCCGATGACCAGACCTTCCGCGCTTTCCTGGTACTGGGGATTCACGATGGCAGATACAGGATATTGGACTCCGAAACCACTAAAAAGACCATGTCGTTTCTGAAGCGCTCTGACAAGCATTGCGTTCATTGCGAAGGAAAGGTTCACCAACAGCTCAAAACTTACCGTACGTATTGTTCGCTGGTCACGCCATCTTCCTTCTCCGCCGACTTCGGTTTCCTGGAGGCTAATGTTGCATATTCCTTATCGGAGTTCACCAGGTCTTCTGCAAATTTTCTGCGTTCGTGTTCATACTAGAAATGAGATTGAAGTTATAGCAACCGGACGGAGGTAAATTACTGTGAATACCTACAGTCTTCAAGAGTGACGGGTTGGACCATCCCCTGAGAACATGCAAAAGTTTCCAAGCTAAACAATTTCAGTCTATGCCAAACGATGCGCGGAGATGCATACCCAGATTATGGGAATCATTTATGGCGGCGTTCATACCCTGACCTGAACAATGATGAATGAATCACAGGGTACTGAACTGTGGGGAATTCTCCTAACCTCCTTTTGGAGAATGGGTATGACACGCATCGCCGACAATGAATACCCGCTGCTTGGCTGAGTAGCTAGAGGCTATACGCTGCCCAACTGCCACGTAGACATTCTGTTCAGACGGTTGTGAGTGCAACATAAGGAAAGGACATACTAATGTAAACTGACCACCACTCGATCCGTGTCGGATCACCCAATTTGTACGGATCCAGTATCTTCTCTGCTGCCTACCCCTTCCGTGAGTCACACTCAAGTCCATCGTCAACCTGAAGGTCTCACCGAAAGTAGTATCTCGGGAGTTATGCTACTCTTGTCGAATTTTTCAGTCGATGGAAATGGGAGAACAAGTTCCGCAAGTTGAACGTATAACCGATTTTTCTCATCCTCACGGGGAATGATCAAGCAGTTTCCGCTTAGCGAATGAATGCCAGCGTTATTACGTATGTCTGGGAAATCGGATTCCGTTTTCATATCCATGACACCCCAGACATAGTCTGGTTGGCTTGATTAGCCAGGGCACAAGCACATGTTCGCTGAGATTACCGGTCTGTTCTCCGTCCATACTAATTCCCAGAGTCTTTCGCACCCAAGAGTGTGCACCTACAGACTGGATGTCGGTACAGGACTTGCGCAAGGGAATTATGACTCACCGTCTGCGCCAACAACATATTTGGCATGTATGATTTCGGTCCTGTTGGCATTGTCATTTTCATCTAGATTCTCTACAGTGACCTGTGATAAGAAAGTTAGCAAGCCAAAGGATGAGCGTTGGTATCAACGCTTACTTTCACTGGATATGAGAGGGGGTTTGATAATTCGTCGGCGTCTTCCGAAATCTCGAGGCGGGAAGGATATTTCGGGCGTTCGACCTCCACGCCATGGTCGTTCAAAGAATCCAGGAAATTAGCTTCGATTGTCGCTTGTTTTAGCCCAATCTAGACGCTCGGCCATAAATCACATCGAAGACAAGCTCAGTTCGATGACCAGGACCGCACCAAAAATGGAAAAGGGACATCAGGATCCGTCACAAAAGGCATGCGTCTTGTGCACTCCAAGCTCAATCTTCAGAAAATCGAGAAGCCTCGCATACGAAAAATTGGACACACCTGAATTTTTCCGTCGGGCCCGGGGTCGTAGAAGGTCTTGAAATATCATGTCCTGTTAGATGAAAGCTATGCAAACGACCGGATTTCACGTACATACAAATGGTTATGGCTTCCCTCTCTGAGCACACGCTCGGCCAGACCGTAGCTCTAATATTGCAAAGGTCGAAGATATCGGCAAAACAATGTAAAAGTTGAAAACGGCAGCTTATACCTGTAACACTTCGATCGTCCTTGGTGCAATTCCGTCAGCTTGACCAGCCGCGACTCCTATGGGACTAGTAGTCAATGGACGGTCAGTTCTTTTCGGAGACGGCGACTTCGAACATGACTCGTACCGTTTATCAATAATCCTCACATTGGCGCCCGCTATCGCTAGTGCATTGGCACACATGGCTCCGGCAGGGCCAGATCCGATGATCAAGACATCGACGCAACTTTCAAGAGACATGGTTGGATGGGTTGCCAGTGAAGGAGCCACAATGGATTTTTCCTCCCCTGCCTTATGTATAGTGTTCTGCCGGCCTGGCTTGAAAGCCGGCAAGACCCAGCAGCCGGGCCCTTCCGAGCCAAGCCAAGCCAAGCCAAGCCATGATAGGGGCTCGGCGGAGCTTATGGCTCGGCCAGCGCTTCTGGAAGCCATGAGCCGAGCCAAGCCGAGCCAATAAGCCATGGCTTCCAAGTTGGTGGCTGTTCCTAGCCGGCTGAAGCCGAACTATACATAAAAGGAATGTCAACCGAAAATTTTAAGGTTTGATCCAACTCTACCAATCCCGCGATTGACCGACAACCGATTATTCCCCGAAATGAATGATGGCAATACTGATGTGACGAACAGCCTCGCCCCGTCGGCACGGGTCACATGCGCTGAAAACGCCGCTGACCTGGAACTTTCTTCTCATCGCCAAGCTCAGGCGGCCACTCTGTGACAACCAATTGACCCAGCATGGAAAACGCAAGGTCGTCAATACCGACTCCCTCTGTTCTACCTCACCAGAGTCGGACTCGGAACGTCAACCCAAAAAGAAGCTTAAAGGTTCGTCTTCATGACAAAATTTTAATCTTTTGATTTGTATATTCGTTGGTAGGGAAAGGTTGAGCTTCAGCACCAACCGCCCCAGTGCCAACGGGGCAATCAGGTCCAGATGAGACTGGGCCTGATGGCCTTCTCAAGGACATCGAGGTTATTGAGTTAGACGCACCAACAAGGAAGTCGCGTGCGGACCGTACTCAAGATGTCGAAGCATTTTTTTCAGTACTGTACATCAAGAACAACAAGAAATATCGAGACTGCAATGACTGCACGTATGTATTTCTGTTTCTATTGCTTGTTAATGCCATTAACGAACACAAACTTGAAGAAAATCGCACAAGAAGCCTGTTGCCATCGTCAATGAGGCCACTACCTTACGCCGCCACCAACAAGCCAACCACCCAGTCGAGTATCGTAAATGGGCAGCCGAAAATAACTTTGACTCTATGCTGCCCGAGGACGCTAAACGCCGCCGTGATCTGGCTCGTGAGCAAGCAATAGCCACATCTACTCTCAGCAGGCAAGCGTCCCTCGACGGACATCTAGTTATGTATGCCTATGATGTTGGCTAAGAAGCGATATCATCGCGTGGCGCCTGAGCGGAAAACCTTCGGTTTAGTCAGTGTGCCGTTTACTGACAAAGTTATCTCAAGTTTCAATTCACCGGTCGGCGGGAGCGGACCAAGGTTGGATAACCACTGCCAAGTCCGCCACCGTCCGGACTTCACCAAGTTCTTCCACTTACCATTCGATGAGAATGCAAAAAAGGATAATGATTGCATCATTTCGTTCCCTCTGGTTCCAAAAAGAGAGATCATCGATCAGAATTGGCAAAGCAAAGGAAATGAGACGACCAGTACTTCACATCACACAGCCGCCATTTTGAAATTTGACAGCCGGAGTAGTCCGACTCGAAGTTCAGGTTCAGTGACCCAAACGAAAAAAGGCGGTCCACCCTACTTTGAGCTCCCATGCCAAGAGCATGTGTACGGATGGCGAAGAGCCCGTGTTGGCATGGTGCCAGCGCCAAAGTGTAGCCGAGTGCTTGAAAAAAGACTCGCGTGCCTGTACTACCACCTGTGGGAATTTTCTCTCTCCCGGATCTCCTTCGAGCAGGAAGCCCACTCGTGCACACCACAATGCAACCAATCTATCCGGGTTCGTGCTCTCGTATCGCCGTAGTCGCCTCTGCGAGTCTGGCCAACTCCCTCGATGGCGCTTCAGATTGGTAGCTGAACCCTAAACGGACTCGGATGGGCACTGACAGCGGTCGGGTAGCGCCAGCTTCCTGACGAGAGCTTATGCAGGAAGTTCGAAACCGCTACCCACTGCTTCCCGGACTATCGCCTTCGGTCATAGTCTGGCACAGTGTAATTTTTTGTCGTCCGTCCCGCGCCATGGCGATGTCCTGAGAGGACGGCGCACGGGGTCGCATACATCCGAGCAGAAGTTCTGGAAAATGGCCTTTCCGTACATCCGCATTTCCCAGATGGCCTCCATCCGAGGGTATACCGGTTCGAGAATTCGAAATTCCGAGTCAATCGAGGCCCCCGAACTTCGAGGCCTGGTCACATTGTTCGATAGAACAAATGACGAATTCGAAATACTACACGACTGCAACGGAGGACCAGCCGAACTACATACTATCACTTTAATGCTATTGGAATGGCACAGATGGGTAAGATCACAGTTCTCAACGAGTCTGATCAAAGTATTAATGGCTCGGATATCCGGTTGATTAGGTGAAGTGGCTGTGGCAACCAGCGCTCTTGACAAGTAAGTACTGTGATAATCTTCCAAACTCTCAGCAATCGGTGATCGGCGGGAGTCACTGTTTTCCTCGCTTCGCTTCGCCCAGATCGGGCGTGTCGAATTAGGACATCACAAATTGTGAAGAAGTTCAAAACACGCGAACTGTTCGATCGAGTCGCTAAAACTATCGAACTCGACCTCATACTTACCTGTGGGGTGGCCGCTTAGGGTCTTTCCATCGCGGTTACGGAAGATGCTCTGGAGACGTTGATACCCCGTTTCAGCAGCCGACGATTCGGGAGATGCTCAACGATGCAATACGTGCACATGGGTCACTGTTACTATGCGCGAGACGAGTGAGACCGCACAATCGACCATTTTTTTTGGTTGTTCAGCGACTTTGTTCAGCGACTTACCCCGGTGTGCTTGTATGATGAAGTTGCCTCCGCTAAGTTCTACAATAGAATTGTCTACGTCGGTCTTGGCACCCCAAAGCCGTAAAAGAACAAAAGTCGGTAGAATGCTGCGTTTGAAATATGCACAGTAGGCGAGTCGTCTCTTTGACTCCTTTGGAACGCCCCCACTTCATTGAGTTTCAGCGTTCACCCAATCCATCCCGCCGACTCGCGTGTTTGTGACTTTATCTACACTGGCGTCGGGAACGTCTACGGTTTTTTGTCGACCAGCATCAGAAATACGGAGAGAGTATGCTATGTCGGGTAGAAGAACATCTCACTGCTCAAAAAGAGTCCAAAGGGAAGCGCAGGCTCGAAGCTGCCCGCCAGAAGAGATAGGAAAAGAAAGAACGGCAAGAGCCTCTCAATGTCCGTCATTCCGTATCTTCATCTGGGCGTCATATTGACATGTAATATCCTTGTTGTATTTCCACGTGTCTTTACGTAGCGACAGAGGTCAAAGATGGAGGAGCTACGTACTCAAGCCGAGAAGCTCGCGAAGGAAGGTCGGATCCAAGTCCTCGATTAGGGACGTTCAGGTGTTCAGCGACGAGGATGTGGAAAGAAAGCCGGCCAAGAAGGTATGTGTAATGTTGGGTCATGGCGATGGGTTTGGGGTGACGAGCTAATGTGTGCGGCAGACGCACGACAGGCTGGTCCAAGTCGTTCGCAACGATGGGGATCAAGAGACGACCAGACGACCACAGAAGAAACAATAATGACTTCTTCCCCCAAGTCCGTCTCCCTCCGGTAGCCCACCTCGCTTGACTGATCGATCTCCCTTTCCCACGACGTTCAGAAAAAGTGGACCGACGGACGGCGAGGAAATGTGCATGCGGATGCGATCGGTGCTTGCTACCTTGCACAGCCTATGTTTCATTTTGTCGCTGTCGTTTTGAGCGTTGCAATCACATCATATGGTATACATCAACTGCTCTGATCATGTTATTGTACGCATGTGGCATACCTTCAACGACGTCGTCCTCTTCTGATGTTCGGTTTCTTTATTCGGTTGATGGATAAGCGCTAGCACTCAGCACCTCGATCGAGGAGGTTCGCAACTGTTAGCCCAGGGGAAGCTGCAGTGCAAATCCCTAGACTTTGTGGGCCGTCGCCGATATATAAAGTCTCTTCTCTGGACGAAAGAGGGTTTGTTACATAAAACATGAGGACGGTGGGGCTAGCCTGAGTGTGAACGCATATTCACCGCTTCCTTGTCCCATAGTAAGTCTTCCTATCTCTTCTTTCCGGTCTGTTCGGCAATTGCGACTCCCATGAGGCACTCGAAGAGTGATTGTGGCAAGCACTGGCAAGGTGTGTGGCTGAAAGAGACATGAACGGCGCGCGAGGCCACCAACTCCTTGGACCCTATAATCCAGCCAAGGGCAAAGGGTACAATAGCACGCCATGATGCATTTATGATAGGAGAGACCAGATCGCATGAAGACAGTAAGAATACCAATGACGTCCTTTCTGGACGGTGTATGCAGAGCAAAAAGAAAAGACATTATATATAATAGAGCGTGATATGGGAGGATGTGGAGAGAACAATGAAACCGGAACGGACAAAAACAAAGCTAGCTATAGTAAGATCTGCGGTGATGGATGGGTCGGGTGGCATACCAGCCCGAATCATTCTATTTCAAACACTCACGGCGAACTCACGGTGGTGGTCAGGCCTGCGTAATTTGAACGGAGAGTCGGGAGGCACACGTCATCGCATATCTATCTTTCGTCATCCTCGCGAAGACGATGCCACGGGCTGTTGTTCCCCAGGTTCTGGAAACGTCAAAAACGGTATTCCAGTGGATGGGAGCTCATCCGGATTGGACGGAACCTGCGCAGGACAAAGATCGGCCTCGACAGCTCTGATGTTGAGGACGAGTCGAGAAGCCTTTGTGGAAGCGAATGAGACAGTGCAATGAGACATGCTCCGTATATGTCGAGGGATACTCACGCAATAATAATAAACTGCTATGAGAAGCCTGCAAGTGTACAAATCAGGCCCGAAGACAAAAGGACGGCACTATCGAGTAAGAACTTACGGAATAGGTAAAGCTGATAATTCGTTTTGCAAGACTATCAGAACAACGGTGGAGACCAACAGGGCAGCTAACAGATTGTCAATGAAGTCACAACCTCCTTCATGTATCATGGTGACCTTACCAAACGTCCTGTATAGCCATATTCGTATGAAGTCGCATGGGAAAAGAGAACAGGGTGCCCACAGAAAATAAAAGGTGACCCCGTCACATATGAATGCTCTCATTCTAGGAGCCAACCTCGACATCTCTTGAAAGGTCATTTTGCTCCGACGCCTACAGGAAAGGATGCCTTTCAAAGTCAGTATACAAAATATGACTAATGGATACGTCAGGAAAGACAATTATCGCGGGTCGGATGACCGACTAGAGACGACCAATGCTGTTATCCTTTACGTCTTGTCAGTGTTTCGACCAACTCGGTAAAACTAATTGGCTTACCAGCTTACAAGAGTGAGAACAGGTGTAACGTGTGAACTCGTCATGCAACCATCCCATGGGATCCAAGGTGGTGGGCTGACTACCAGAGCTGTCGTGCGCACGGCTATGACAACACATAACGCAAATTCCACCTATTACATAAAAGTGTGAATCTGATGTGCCATAAGACATGTCGGCATGCGACCTGGTTTCATACCAAAAATTGTCCTGAATAGCAGGTTGAGAAATCTACAATATTAATATTTTACGATAAAGATGCTCACCAACCACCAAGCAGTACAAAAATATCCCACAAACACTGTTTCCTCCGTACAGTGCATTGATCCGCGTGGCCAGAATAATGTTGACGATACTCGTGTAGAAGATTGTTCCTGCTCTAGAAGCAGGGAAATCCATTAGTGGGGCGGAAATCAGAGCATTAATCCTTACAAAATGAAATAATAGTAATATCGCTTGCAGCTGTGGGGCATTCGTACACGTGTTCAGCGTGTTCCAGAACACAAGAAAGAAGCCTTACAACTGTGTGTTCTGTCAGTGTAAAGTCAATGCTAGAGATGAACAAATTGCGACGAACCGCGATCGAGAGTCCCGTGGTGTTGTTCACTATTCAGTGTCAGTTGTGTGATGGTAAAATAAAGGTAAGCATACCTGCGAACATGAGTCTACATCCAATGGTCTAGTCAGGACAGTCAAGCGGAGCAGTCGTAATACAACGTACGTTAAAAAGAAGAGGCCATAATACCGAGAGAAAAAGAAAAGCAAGTGGAAAAGACATTGATTGAATTTGCGAGGAGGGAATTGGCATCTTGGGATAGCAGTGTTGCTGTTTTGGCGGTACGCCCAGACCAAAGGTATCTATAAGCAGCACACCTATCTCCTTGTCGTATAGCAGCGCAATATAAAGAAACCGACCTCCTGCTCCAGGTTGATTATGATATCGTATAGCATGAAGACCGCCACGGAGACTGAAAAAGGTTCGTAAGTACTGCCAACGCCCGCCGGGAGTGCATTCAAGGCTCGCCTGTGACATAGTTGCAAATGCGTAGTTGTCTCATCGATGCGATTGAGACCTGGATCTCCTGCTCGGTGGGTGATGAAATGAGTGGCGAAGACATGGAACTCGACGGTATACACATGAGGCATGTGGTCCTCTTGAATATAAGGTCGTCAATGTATCCCAACAAGGCATCACAAACAGCCGCAGTTCCAGTCGAATGTAGATGGTGGCGAGTCACCCGCACGAGCGACGGCGCCGATAACGGCCCGATATGGTTGCGGCTGAGATTTGGATAAGCACCCAGAGTACTCACAGAAGCCAAATATTAGACATCGATAAACAGCTGAAAAACAAAGAACTGGGAGAAACCCAGTCATTAGGGACAATCTACTCCATGTTGGCCCTTTGAACTTGTTCTTTATTCGTAGTGGGTCCTGGGACTTTGCGTTGTTACATAAGCGCTTCAACACGTTTATGACATGTGTTCACTGTTCAGTATCCTTGTGGCCAACTTGTGGCGGGCGTTAGGTTTGGTACCCAATTTGATTTGTTTAATAGTCGGATATTATTGTCAGGGTTTGTATTCATTAATATTCTTAGATTCCGGAGACGCACACGTAGTTGAAAGCAAGCCCCACGAATATTGGTGAACGGCCCGGGTACTGATAATTATGCGAGAAGGTTTTCGCTTGTGTGCTTCAGAATATTGGTAATTTCGAAGCTATCGACATCGAGAATTGAACGGGAAAAAATGGTCAATGTGTACGTTGTACCACCACAAAGGATTATCATTATGAGACTCCTACATCATGGGCCATCATTCTTTTGGCAACGCATTGGAGCAATCTCTTGATGGTGTAGGAACCCACCGAGGAGTGACAACGGATGAGACGGCGTGACCACACCAGTGGCAGGAACGGGTGTTGGGAATCAGGCTGCACCAGTGGCGACCCAGCGATTCTTTCCTGACTGCGAACCCTCTATTGACCCTTGAGCTTGAACTGCAGTACCCAGTGTAAGCATTACTACTCACGAAAGCCACCTTAAAACGTAATGCGAATCCTGCGGAAGTGTCGTGGTCCATTCGACGGATGGTGGTCAAAGAATGTGCTAATAAGCAAATAGAGTCTAGGATTACCGCTGCCCCAACATTCAGTGTAGTGTGCGAACCCTCTTTCTTGCCATGCCAGTGCGGAGGTTGCTCAGAGGTCATGAATGGAAGAGATACATCATATACACGGAACCGGGACGACATAAATGAGGCGAAATTCGGAGGTTCAAATGTTCATCATAGAACAGTTCATGCTCAAACCCTACAATGGATATAACACTGCCCAGGCCCAGAGTCTGACGCTACCAAGGCAACCTAGACAGCTCACGGAGCCCCACACTGCCCCACATACTAGTGACTCGGAGGCGTGCGTAAGTGTATTCCCTCGGACCCACAAGGCCTCACCAGTGTTCGGCTTCGAAAATACAGCACGCTTCGAGGGTCCGAAAAATCAAACGGGGTTGTATGCCATTTCAAATTAATATTGCTCAAAATACTCTTACTTCAGCGTTTAACGTTCAGCTCTCATCTATCTATCTATGGAATGATCGTAGAGCTGTGTTGGGAAGAAGGCGGGAAAGAACACTGGCAGCTGTGAGTGCTATACGGCGGACTCGGAGCTAGCATGGGTTGATTCATGATTTATGAATCTTTCACAGGTGTAATTGATGTCCCTGCTTGCTTGACCTGTTCCATGAAGACCACGAAGGTCTCGAAGAGCGCTGGAAAGCACAGTTTCAGAGGGGAGAAAAATACATCAATGGTGAATCAAGCACAGCTCTTCTGCAAATTGGAGACTGGTTATAACCTCTTATATTCACAAAATCAAAAGCTGATCTGGAACCCATTTGGAAGAACCTTCAATAACGATACTATCGGCACAGCTCAGCTGTACTTATATGTCCATGTCTACCTGACAGGGCGCGCCTACAGGACTCCTTGGTGCTCCGCCGCCGTTACCCAATAGTATATGCTAACCGTATGTTCTGCAAATAAGACTGCGATACTGTCGGCTGACTGTTTTTACTAAAGCTGCCTCTCAGTGGAAGCATCGCTTCAAGGTTGTTAGAAGGGGCCCGGAATATTATAGTATCCCGGCGGTACTCAGGCTCAGGCTGACATAATATTAACAGAACTCATCTCTTAACGCGATGCCATCATACAACGGTTGATCAAATTCAAATTGAGGAAGCAAAAAACTGGAATTCACTAGCCTGTCTCCGCCGCCAACCCGCTGGGGGTCGTCCGTCGGCTTACGTCCAATTCACCGGTGAGCCCGCACAGCTGCCAGCAGTACTTCCATAACCCCGCTCGACGGCGGCAGGGTCCATCATTCGCATCCACTGGCCTTCAAGTTATTCACATGTCGTCGGGTTTTCACATCCAGCGCAACGGCGTATCGCCCTGCTTTTTATTCAGCTTCATTACCGCGCAATGAAAGGCTGCTCAATCCTGGTAAGGACCAGCTACCACAGCCCGAATACCGTCATTCGCCGGAAAGGATGCGAAGATAAGGATCGGGCGCCGCATCATTTCAGGGTTTCGTCCTTCGGGGTACAGTATACCCGTTCAGGTGCCGCACAAAATTCCCTCCTGTGGTGATCAACCTATGCATCTAAACGATTTTTTTGTTTTCCTGTGAACGGCCGAAAGGAAATAAATGGCCACTCCATTCAGCTCCGGAATTCCAGAACTAGATCCAAGTCCGCACAAGGAACGTATCGGTGGAGAATTCGAATGATTCAAGTAACTTCTACGTTTACCGAAGAAGCTAGACCAGTCGTCCCTTTAACAATCCGTCTAGGGAATGTTCTCGCCTCGGATCTTGCCATCCCCAAACGGCCAGTGATCCAAGACCTGTTTGTCGAATATGATAGCTTATCAACGGTGTCTATCATTGTAGACCACCTCGTTATGAGACCCCACTGAACTCTCTCGATTTGGAAATGATTACCGCGAATGCATCGATGCGATCCGTCGTCAACGTTTCAACTGCAGTCCGCTTAGCAATTTATGATTTTCTGGATATCTGGAGGTGTGTATTTACTCAATATATCCTTTCAGACACTACCCTATTTTGACCGTCCCGTCCACGCCGGACAAGGTCCGAAATCTGTATCTTGCAACGGGCCGTTGGAGAAGCTTGCAGGCGACCTTGTGCCGTCGGCGAAATGGTACACACAATGAAATGGATAAATAGCTCAACGTCCCTTCTCGCTTGTTCAAAAAACGATGAGCATGTTTACGATCTTCTCTCCAACCATGTTACTGAACCATATCTCTACGACTGTCTACTCTTACCTCTTCGGTTTATCGGATTCGCCTCTCACTCCTCAAGTGCCGAGTTTGTTAGCAGGCCATGACAACGGGCTTCTCTATGTGCTAAACCCTTGCGCTTTTCTATCCCGATGCCAGTAAGTTATCATTAATAATCATGAAAACTATCCACCAATTGATTCGAACATGGTACAGAGAGCGATATGGCCCTGCATACCGTGTCTCACTTGGTTCTTGGAAACTCGTCGTCGTCTCCTCGGCCGAAACAATCACATCTGTCTTTTCTACCTCCTCACAATTCCTCCGCAATGACATCATGCATAAGGAAATGTTTTATGTCGTCGCTGGCGTCAAATCCAACTTTGTCCATCTCCACGAAGTCATGATTCGCGAGCTATACCCCCTCGTCGACAAGAGCTTGTCTCCTCGCACCCTGGGACAGACCACAGGAATGTTCGGTCTCGTGCTATTAGCCCAGATCAATGATCTGGTCCGGAATCACAGCGGTTCAGTATCACTTACCCATCTCACGGGCGAACCTCTCTACAATGCTACAAACCTCGTCCTCCTCGGAGGGGCCTTCCCGACAGACACATACAGAGACTTCCAGACGCTCAACAAAAGCGTACCATACCGTTTCGCAAGGACGTTGCTGTGGTTCTGGCCATCGTATACGGCACGAATCCGATTGCTGCGCTGCCTCAGGAAATATCTACAACGAGGCGAGATCGTCGATTGTGACGACCAATTTTCCCATGGGTTCATGAAGGTCTTCAAGGACAATAACATCCAGTCCTTTGAGGGTGCCCAATTGGTACTCAACTTTCTGTGGGGCATCCATAGCAACACGATGAGCAACTCGTTCTTTTTGCTTTCCTTCTTACTCGCCAATCCTGCTGCCTTTGCACGCGTACGGGAAGAAGTTGATTTGGCCGTCGCAAAGTTTGGGGGCTTGGAGACGCTACTTGGTGGTGGTCCTGATCAGTTGGATGATCCCTCGTTTGCACTCCTGACATCTGCGATCATGGAAACCATGAGGCTTACGGGTTTGCATGCCGGCGTACGCCAGGCCACCTGCGACTTTGATCTGGTGGTCGAGGATAGGACAATAGCGATACGGAAGGGAGAGTACATGTTTGGAAACGTTCATGCTGCACACATGGACGCAAACAATT